>VUQG01045021.1:19697-67687 GCA_015106755.1 Etia nguti | reverse complement strand
TTTTTTTTTTTTTTTTTTTTTTGAGTTCACACTGTAAGTAGGAACACTTGAGCAAACACCTTCTCCCATTTTCGGCGAACGCGTGCGGCACCAGATGCATTCACGCCGACAGTGAAAAAGTTATTGATGATGTCAGGGCTGAATTACAGGGTAAAAGTTCACATTGAAGGCCTCTACAGTGCAGGATGGATGAACTTTTAGCGGGCGGACACCTAATTGTGGGTCCTTCCCCCCGAGAACGGCAGATCATACTCTTGAATGAATTAATGCATTTGTAATAATGTTTATGCTTTTGTCTCCACTTCAAAGCCCCGCATGTACACATTGTTCCGTGGGCATAATTTACGGTTGTCAGAGCCTGCAGTCTCGAATATTTCCAGTGAAGCTAGATAATTCTCTGAGCCTGTCAACAGTCCTGACAGTGTGTGCATCGCTGTTGACACCCCCCACCATCCAAACAAACACATGCCACAGAGAAAATAATTAATAGCACAGAAGGAGAAGGAGAAGCCTGCCCAGTTTATGGCGGAGACAGCTTTTAAGAGTGGAGACGCACCATCTTGATCTTGTAAAAGCAATTCAAATGTGCATAAAACATGAAAATACACTGTTTCTTTCTTTTTTTTCCCATCAGAGCACGTAGCCTGCAGATCATGAATTATGTTTGATATGGGGACTGCTGTGTCCACATGTTTTTATTTCGGATTCAGGCTGCCATTATTAGCATCAAGATGACGAACGGAAGAATATTCTTAATTGTTTTTCTGCAGATAGGCGATTATAAAGCTCACAGAGACAGTGGAGTGCCTGAGCTGAATAAGCTTCCTTTTAGACCCTCACTGCCAAATACAGTGGTAAACTACCGCTCTAGTCTATTGAGCAGACTATTGGCACTATAGTCTGCTCTGTCAGTACAAATACTGCAGGCAGTAATCATCAGGTACAAGGTAAATGTAATTATATTCACCTTCTAAGTGGCTAATTTAATAGCTGCTGATTAATTGATTAGATTTGATGTTGTGGCCCAATCACCATAATGACATGATTACTGTAAATTCTGATTATTGTGACGATGTGCACAGAGAGTAAAGCATGCTGTCAGTGTATCGTGTCAGCTCTCTCTCTTTCTCTCTCTGTGTTTGTGTCCAGCTGCCTCAGGCTCAGCAGGGTCAGACAGGCCCCGCATCATCTCAGACCAACCTGCTCCACATGCCCCACAGACAGAGTCCTCTCCACCAGGCCTCTTCTTCCTCCTCCACCTCCTCCTCTTCCTCGGCTCTCAGCGTGGGGCAGCTGGTCAGCAGTAAGTGTCCAACACAGTTCAGAGAAACGTGGTGCTTTATAATGTGATTTATAACGAGAGGAATTACACAACTAGTGGAATGTAGTCATGGAAATATTTTTCTCTCATTCAATGCAGCCGAGGTGGAAGGTTGTCGATCGCTGAAAGAGCAATGTGTTGTCATTATCCCGGGTGTTTTAGTCCACATAACACTGCAGATTTCTCCAATTCTCAGGGATTTTTTTATTTCAAGTTGAGGCATGCTCTTATTTTCTTAAAGAATAAAAGTAACAAAATTCCGTGTGTTAGTTCACATCTCAGCACTTTGTGACGTCCCTGCCATTTCTGTGGAAGTAAAACCCAACCATATTGATTAAAAGTGACTTTAAAAACAGCTGCAGCACCATTACAGTTAACCAAAAATAAATTGAAATATTAACTAGACATTATAACAAATGCACATACACATAATACCTTCAGTGTTAGCCTTTTTATCAACACAGCTAGAACCAGGGGCCTTTTCTGAGACTTCTACAAAGCTCTATATCAAATGCTTTGTGTGGTTGCATTAGATTATTGCATCGCTCTAAACCTACAATCTTTATCTGTTAATATTATTATAATATTTATTTGTTAATCTTTATTGTTAATTATATGTTTATTTAACTTTTTTGCTCAATATAAGGCCATTTACAAGGAAATAAAAGTAGAAATAATATATTTAGATGTCAATAGAATTGAGTAAAACTGAGAAAAGATAAGCATGTCACAATGATAAAATGAAATAAATTAAAAAAGAAAAGTAATCCCTTTCCCCAAATACTACCTTAATGAAGTTGGAATCTAATCGAAGACAAGAACTAAAAAAACAACCTTAAAATAGATAAATATGATTAAACACAGGGAATAGTGCCGTTATTGAACTATACATATAAAATTTAACCATAAGAGTTTGACTATGCTCTGAACTTGCAGTTTAACAAATACCAACCATAACGTACTGTAATACACAAAATCTCTGTCTGCAAACCGAGCAACCTGATGTGGCAAACAGGTACATCTTTGGCCCCTGAAGGTTCTCATCTATACTATACATCGACACTATGGCAATACATTGCCTAGCAACACATAGCCTAGGAACTACCTAACAACAGGCTAACATTACTCATTTTTAGCATTTATGCACATATAATACATTGTAGGTTTTTCAATTTATGACAGTAAAATCAAAAACAACTACCTAACAATAGGCTAAAAACACAGGGCAAACAAAACCATAAAATGGGCATGTACCAGTCGCAATAACACAAAACACTACAGCTACTGAAAACTAGTCTAAAGCAGCATTTTTAAACAATCAAAACCAAACCAAAACAAGGAAATCCAACACAGAAACCAAAACTGAAAACCAAATTTAACGAAAAAAAAAAGAAGACAAAACTAGTAATTCAGCTGCACACTGTAATTTTTAGGACTATCTCCTCTAAACAGAAAAAAAGGCACAGGAAGTCCTGTCGTATGTGATTGGGATTGTCTTCAGCTGTGGATTAAAACATTTGGTGTTCTAGTTGGAATTTAAAGTAGCTGGATTTATGAAAGAATAACCAATAATAAAGAGATTTAACGTTCAGGAGTTAACGTAAACTGACACAAACTCAAACTTGGAAACTGTTGAAATCTAATATGAACAGAATAAATACATATAATAGAAAACACTTGCAGTGCACAGACTTCAGTATGGTTAGTTTTGAGTAAAGCCTTTTTTCTACTTAACAAATTGTCCCTTTCAAATAAATAGAATCACTGAAAGAGATGTTACGTTTAAATGTTTAAGGTACTTCCCAATATTGCGAAATCAGTGACAGATATCTCAGAAACAAATATATTAAAACCGGAGAAAATAAAAACAAAATCTGCATTGCTGCATTAACTACGTTTCTCCTTTTTTTCTAATTCTAATAAACAAACCTTTAGCATCGCTACTTCACATCTTCATTACTCTCAGTGTGGACAGCTTTTGACTGATCCCTGCCTGCTAGGATTGTTTTATTTTTTCCTTTACTGTCATTTCTTTGGTTTATTAGACAATCCAAACTGGCGTCTGTTATGTAAAATGAGCATAAGTTTCATTCTGCCAGCGCGTGGGCTTTGGCAGGGCCTTATAAATCACTGGTCCACAGCCTGTCAGCGTGCAGCTATTGCCTTTAAAAACTCTGTTTTATTCAGATAAATTTCATTTGTCAGAGTCGATTCTCTTAAGCTCCATGTAAACTCATTTCAAAGGCAGCTACAATGCCACTGAATCTAATTTAAAAAAAAGTCGCCATTGATCAACTTGTTGTGGACTTTGTGTTTAGTTTATGTTTACTTGCAGCTCGGAAAATATCTTATGAGCACAAAAATCATAGCGGGCCACTTGTGTGGTAAATGAAATTAATGTTTTATGCTGAGTGCGAGCCATATCACTTCCTCTCAATATCACTTACAGCATTCATAGGCAAAGCAAAATCCCATGACAGAATCAGAGCGACAGAAGATGAAATGCTATTGCGTTCGCTGGCCGAAAACAAAGTGCCAGAAACAGATTGAGAACCTCAGGATTTCTGTTAATAGAAGGACTAACACCAGCAATATTTTTTATTGAGTTTGTTTTAATTTTCTTTATTTGGACTGGAGAAGGACAGCTAGGCTACTGAAGCAGAAAAAAGTGCTCTCCTTGATATAATCTGGAAGAGTGTTAGGATTCATTTAAGCTAATGCAGGTGTGGATGCATATATTGTGATCAGACAGCTATTTGGAGGAGTAAGGATCATTGATCTCCTTCCAAATCCTAATTTGAAATAAACATTATTGGGTTTTGTGAAAAAGAAACAGTTAATCAGAGTACTATGAAGCAGATACTGTAGATTCATCATCGTAAGCAACAGCACAAACATCCTTAAATAATCTAAACCTTTATGCGCGTCAAGAGGCCCGTGGGATCAAATAATGTGTTCGGATAAATATGATGTCTGATCATCAGGTTTGCCTGGTGTCCGCACTTTCACTTCTCTGAGTCATGTTTCCCAAAAATTGGGTTAGGGTTTCCTGTCCAAATTTCTGCACTACAAACTTTGTAATCACTTATTAGCACTTCAACCAAAATAAAAGCATCAAAGAAGTATTTTTCTGCTAAACTGAAAGACAAACACTGGCAGATAATAGCCCAGGTCTAGCCTGTAATTTATGGAGGCAGCATTTTCTTCCTAATTTTCCTTTCAAACAGATAAATTGATTGTTTTACTCGTTTTTGTCCTGTCGTAATTATTAAGAGTAAAACGTGTATTACTGTTGTAAAGAAAAGTCTGCCTCCTTTCCTTTGTTTCAGTGCTTTTAAAATTGAACCTTTTGTCCACTAATCTGTCTGTTTTTGTGAGGCCTCTCATTATTGTGAGGTAAATGAGAAGGTCTTTAATCTTAAATCGTGTTTGGGTAAAGAAAAATATGGATCCAGCTGCCGCTAGTCTTTCAAACCGCTACGCAAATAGGCTCCAGTGGGAATGATGGGAGGACGCTCATCACTGTGAAGATGATGGGAAACTGCGAGTCCTCTGTGTGTTCACACGTATGGAGCACGGCACATACGCTACACGTCACTTATGAGGCACAGCGAGATGGCAGGCCCATAGATTTTTGCTTAAATACGCTTGGAGGATTCCTTTAATAATTCATTGATAATGACCAAGATGAATAATTCAGAGGCACAAACTTTGCTTTAGTAAGCAGGATGCCAGGGCACCTGACATTGATGTACAACGTGAAATCACTTTTTATTAGCGGGGAAATTCTTCAGTGAAGTTTTCAAATGTGGAGCTTCACAAACAGCCTCTCTTTGTGTAAAAGCTGGGTATCGTTTGTGAGCGAGGTTCGCCGCTGCTTTGTAGGCTTGAACTGTGTTGACTTGGGGGTCAGATGGGTGAAATAATTTCTTTATACATTCTTTAATGTTTTTCTGAGAAAGCCAGCTTCAGAATATATGTGTATTCATACAGAGAGCTATAGTACCACAGCACCTATCTGTCTTTCCTTTGAATTAACAAGCCATGTGTCGTCTGTTTTTTGTCCATAAGCTTTTATATGTGAGATTAAAGATTTACACTTGCCAAAGCCAAAGCCACAACACGCCTGTATTCAAACCTCAGATGAGTTTATTCTTCAAAACATCTCTCAGATATGTGTGGAGAGAAATAATAAGTTCTGACCCAGAGCAGGACTATTTTTTTTTTAAGTTGTTTAGAGGCATCATGATCGTATATGGCTGGATGTTTGCCTCATTCACTCTGAAAAATAAGGTGAGCAGAGGGCTAATAAAATGAGATGTGTGTGTTGTATTGTAGACCCGCAGACCGCCCCCAGCGAGGTGGACGGGGTCAACCTGGAGGAGATTCGTGAATTCGCCAAAGCATTCAAGATCCGCCGGCTGTCCCTGGGCCTGACACAGACTCAGGTGGGCCAGGCGCTCAGCGCAGCCGAGGGGCCGGCTTACAGCCAGTCTGCCATCTGCAGGTAAGGACAAACGCAGGGGGAAAAAATAAAAACAACTCAACCAATAATGTCTACCTGTGTTTCTAATCAATGAAAGCAGTGCAGCCTCAATGAGCTGTCGGGTGCTCTCATTCGTGTTTTAACAGGCATCGTTAACATATTAAAATACATAATTGGATGACAAACGAAGCTCTCATGTCTCTACTTACACTCCTTCCCTTGACATGACAGCTGGCCGTCACTTATGCAAAATACATACACAAGTATTACACGGAGCACTTAAAACATTTAATAATTACTAAGGCCCGGTGCTGTTCGCTCTGGCTGAACATGAGGGAGCTTGACGGCGATGATGTATTAATAAGACTTCCGTGTCTTACTGCTTCCACGAGGACAGTTTAGTCATAAATGGGACATTATACATTCATGAGACTATCAGACAATCAGTGTTTCGTTCCTCCTGTTGTTCCACTTGACTAACGTTTTGCATGCAGATATCAAATGAGCCACGTTTCCCTTTCGAGACAGAATAATTGGGCCACATGGTGTCCAAATATTGCTTTTAAAAGAGAACTAAACTGTGTAAAATAGAAAAAAAAGTATTCTAGATTAGATATGGAAGTTAATGCTAAATGGGTTTTGTTTTCCTCAAATCTAATCTTCTCCTGTTTTGCATCCATATCTTTTAGTAAAATTCCCTAATCTTGTTTCTGTATTAAATTTAATGTCCCTTCAAAGTGCATGTGCATTTGCTGATGACCTGTACTGTTTATGTGACACGGCACTGCCACGCACCTTTAAAAATTTCATCACATCAACATCAAACAGCCGATAAAATGTGAAACACTACAGGAGCAGGGGGTTCTTATGAGGCCCGCACTAATGTTTAAAGTCGTCAAATCACACATGAAATATTTACAGACAGACATAATTCAAATATTTATAACACACATTAAAAGCCATTAGCTTCAAAAATAAACACTCTGTGGGCTATTATTCATGCCGTTAAGACAATTTTTTTGTTGTTTGTATCACACTGGACATGATGTCCTGATGTTTTAAGTAGTGGGGCTAACTTTACATGCTTTAGTTTAGTTAACATCAACATAGACATGAAGTTTGAGGAGGAAACGGGACGTCACAGTAGCTCTGGGGCTGCGGCTCCCAACGTAGACAGTGAACAGACACTGACAGATGCTTCCATCTTGTCTGCTTTCATTGCTCACAATGTTTCCAGGCACTTTATTAGTTTATCTAAACAGGCACAGGCTTTACATGAGGGTAACATCAAGCCAGGGATGTGCCTGCGTGGCCCCTTTTGGGAAAATATGTGAAATAAATGAAAACTTAAAGTAAATAAAATCGCTATCTTTTGTTTTTATTACAGGGTTTAAGATGGATATTTTGAATTGTTTCAAACTGCTGAGCTCAGGTTTAAAATATTTGATGGTTTAACCATATTTTTTATCCAGATATGAACAAACAGTTAATAAAAATAACATGCTTAGGAACACCAGTGATATATATATTTTTATATGGCTCATACGATAGCCAAATTCAAATTTCCATGTTGGTTCAACAAAAATAGCCGAACATTTTAACATCAACATAATGCAGCCTTGCAAAAACTTACCTTGACAACAACACAATCTAAATCAACCTAAACAAGCCAAGCAACATGAGCAGTGTTAAGTACAAAGGACACATTTGGAAAAAAAAATCCAAGACTTTGAATAATGATGATGCTAACTGTCAAGATACATCATTCAGTCCCTTATAAATGAACCAGCTTTATTATATGTTTCTAAATCTTTTCAAAATACAACATTGCCCCCTTTTTTAACATTACCTGCAACAGAAATATCATCTTGGCTGTGTACATATATTGTTCTTTAACTCACTGATACCTGACAGACGGGAAGTGTTTGTGCTAAAGTATAAGTTTTACTCTTTCACATTACAGACTAACGTCAGATAGGCCATACTGTATGTAAGCAGGACAGTATCAGCAGCCTAAGAAATCTATTCACTGATTAATAAAGAAAATAACAGTTTTGCATTTAGAGTTTAAAGGGAAACAAGACTTGAACACAAAAGTCTGGACTTGTAATAAACCTGACGTAAAAATGAGAGTAGAGTGAGGCGAGCCTGATCGTATGTATGTCCCACTCAGATAGCTCTCTGTGGGTATTGAATGTAAACCCTGCAGCAAACTGTAACTCAGTCCAAACATACAGCATGTCTAAGCAGAGCTCCTTAGGTACTTTTAAGAGGAGCCAGAGAGGCTCACTCCCTCGTGCTGATGCACTAGAGGAGGGGAGTGCATACCCCAGCTGAGCAGCTCTCAACTCATTTTAGTATCCGCGGTTCCTGTTGATCCATGAAATGTCCTGTCTCTGGTGACTCTTCATATTTACTAATGTATTCCCCTCAGTATGGAGCCCTCCTCTTTTTCCTGTGTTTAGGAGGAGGACGGGGTTATAAATAATACCGCCTGTCGACAAAGAAAAATGCACCAACGAGGTGTAGAAACAGAGGAAGTTCATGCATGCATGGGCATCTCGGCCTCTGTTTCCCTCGCTATTAAAAACCGTCTCTTTTTGCATTGTTTGCTCCACAGAGAGCAGAGCTTCTGTGTAGCTTTCTTTCAGAGTTATTTCACTGAAAAACATTTGAAAACAACACTTTCTGTCCCTATTTATCCAATAATGTTTGGAAATGATGCCTTTAAGAGTTGATTTTGTTAGTACCAAATCATTTGTAGACCTTATTCATTGAGTATGCAGTTAAATTTAAGATTAACTATAAACATAACCACAGCATCTCTGCTTTGAGACTAAATTTTGGTATGTTTCATCTTGCTACCTAAACTTTTGCTGCTTTCTGCAATCTGCTATCAAATAAAAGCAAAAGTCCAGAGAAATAAAAATATTGTAGTCCTGATTTTCTCCTTAAATAAAAAAAAAACTGCTGATACTGGACTACTTTAAATGGACATTTATTAGAAACATGTTAAAAGTGTCGTGTCCGTGACTTTCTTGTCAAAATGACAAAATAGCCAAAAAACATCACTGCAACTTTTTTGGTATGGTTATCTTTTGTAGGTTTTTAGACTAAAAAACATTTGAAAACAACACTTTCGTCCCTGTTATGTTCCAAACAGTTTGTTATGTCTCATCTCGCTACCTAAATTTAACCTGCTATTAAAAAAATTGTGACATAATCTGGAGAAATAATTAAAAAACAAATGGAAATTACCATGCTAATATCACTAGTGGTCAAGGAACTCCTCATACTGGAGTACTGTAATTGGACACTTGTTGGAAACTTATTAAAACTGCCGCGTCTGCCATTTCTTCTCATGTTTTTTTGTCAAAATGACAAATAGCCACAAAAAATTGTCACTTCAGCTTTGTTGATTAAGTTTTTATGTCCAACTAATATCTTCAGCAAATATTAGCTGCCTGGTTTGTGGTTTCTTTTATTAGTAACATGTACATATTCGTACGATCAACTTTGTAATGATTACAAAACACAAACTGTCGTAAGGCTCCCAAAGGCCACAGTCATGGATCTTTTTTTCAAAAGCTTGTTAAAGTACCTATTACTAGTGTCTTTAATTAAAAGGCCAATGTGCTGTTAGTTTATTAACAGATTTTCCTAACTCTGTCAAGTCTTTTATATCAAATACCTACCTCAAAATCCACCGTAGTTATTCAGTTCCATATGAGAAAAAAAGAAAAAACACATTGATATTTGGCCTGTTGCCATTTAAACTCCTGAACAAAATGACATGATATGAAGCTGTTGAATCCCAAATAGTTGTTCTTCCATTCTTAGGAAACCTCATCTAATTCAGACTTCATATCATGTCCAAAGTGCACCTGACAGTCGCTGAGCTGCCAGCTAGCATTGCTTTTTAAAACTCTGCCTTCCTCTCGCCTTACTTCCTGTGACTTGAGAAAATGCAGACTCTATCTGACGGCCGAATTATGAGTAAAGTTGCAGGGACTTGTAAATGTATTCTTATTAAATATAAAATGAGAGGTTGTTAGAAGATGAAAGAAAGGTTAAAAATGTATTAAATGTACATTTTGATGAATAATTCAAGCTCTTTTTGTAAATAAATGATGGTTCCATATTTAACTGCATGCATAAGTGGATTTTGGGGGGGAAGGTGGGGTGGGGGGTTATTTCACCTGAGCAGAAGAATTTGGATAGTTTTTTTTTGTGATTTTGGTTCATGAGAAATTTTAAAAGAGAAAATATTTCGATTGCTAGCCATTGGAAATATCTCCTTGTTCCACTATTGCCAGTTTGGGACAGAGAACCAGAGCCTCGTCCAGAATTAACACATCACTGGCAAAGCATCGCCTCGAGCTGCTGCAGCTCAGGTGTGTCCAGGTGCAGGATGCAGAGTTTGTTCACCTGGATGTTAGTCTCAGTCCCTGTGGCATTCTGGTTGAGGAGACTTAAAGGCAGGCAGCTTATCCCTTGTTCTGGCAGGGCACCTAAGTAAGATTGTTTTTTCTCAATTCTCCCCAGACACACCATCCTGAGAAGCCACTTTTTCCTACCACAGGAAGCCCAAGAGAACACTATAGGTAACAGTCTTACAGGCAAACTGAACCCTGGCCTTTTATATCCTGCCAGGTTTGAGAAGTTGGACATCACCCCTAAAAGCGCCCAGAAGATTAAGCCCGTTCTGGAGCGCTGGATGGCCGAGGCTGAAGCCCGCCACCGATCCGGCATGCAGAACCTGACTGAGTTTATCGGCAGCGAACCTTCGAAAAAACGCAAGAGGAGGACCTCTTTCACCCCACAGGCGCTCGAGATCCTCAACAGCCACTTTGAGAAGAACACGCACCCCTCCGGACAGGAAATGACGGAAATAGCGGAGAAACTGAACTATGACAGGGAGGTGGTGCGTGTCTGGTTCTGCAACAAGAGGCAAGCCTTGAAAAACACAATAAAGCGTTTGAAACAGCCCGAACTCGGCGCTGCCGCACCAATGGACCCTCTCACTGATTCTCTAGAGGAGCTCCCAAAATGAACGAGCTCTCTGACCAAACAGTGGAGTGGAAAAGTGGCAGCCATTAAAAACAACAAAGGGTGGATGAACTCCTCTCGAAATGAGAACTGACAAAATGTTGCCCAAGTCACCCGGATGGACAGTCATGAGTTTGCAAAAGAAAACTATGTGTTGTCAGTGTGATTACCACAGTTATGTAAATTACCTTGGCGAAACCAAAAACATGAAAAAAGAGATTAATATCTGAGAATTATGTAAAAAACATACGGTGTGCTGTTTCAAAGAGTTTTTAGATTCTGGCCTTACAGACCAGACTGTCGCCCAAATTTTGGTTCCCACCAGGAGGGATTTAGTAGAGAGATCATACCAAATCGAAACACTATTTACCAAAGTCTGTTGCATCTGAATAATTTTGTAATGTAAATGTGCTCTAAATTTTTACATTTGTACTGGCAGAATCTAAGCTATATCTGTGAGGTTGAGTATACATTTTATCTTTGTCTCGCTTACTTTTTTCTTCATTGTTTGTATGTAAATATTTAAAAAAGGAAAAAAGAAAAATGCTGTCTTCAAATTGAAATCACACTGATTAAAAAAAAAATCTCTTTTTGGACATAAAAAAAAATTTAACCTTTGCTGTTAAACAATTGCATAATAATGTTGTTTGCCTCCGACTTGTGTTTCATCTGCAAATATTTTCAGTCACAGTGTAACTTTGTACAACTTTTACAGGTATTTATTAATAAGTTAATGAGATTGATTCACAGGAAGGACAAAAGAAACTAAGAAACCATGGACTGTCACATGATAACTATGATGATGATGATGATGATGATGATGAGGGGTTTCGGTGTCTGTCAAGTCTACTGCAGCTTTGTTTCGAGCTACTGTGTCATTCTATTGCCAAAGCCTGATAGCCAAAGAACACACACAACTTCAGCTCAAGGACTGGGGGAAGATTTTACCTTTTTATTTATCTGTTCCCACGACTTTCTCTCCCCTTTTTCTAAAGTGTTTTATTCTGTGGGTCAAGTTGAACGAAACAGCAACAAAAAAAAAGTCAAAACTGTCATGTCAAACAGCTCCAAAAAGTGTCTGCCGTGATGAAAATGTATTTTCTTTTTGAGCCGATTTGCTACCGCATGCTTCTAATCGCACCACATGATAAGATAGTGTATATGAATTTCACCAGGAAAGCCAAAATTAACATTAAAAATCTGAATTTTCATAATTATTTTACATGAAACGTGCCCTGAAATGAACCAAACGTGTGGTTGAAGCATTTTTGTTGCCACTGACCAAACATCAGTGTGTTCTTTTGCAAAGATAAATTGCTCTTTTTCCACTGAATTTTGCATTCCTTTCAACTAAGTCAATGTCATGCTCACATAATCAAAAAAAACACCATCCTTTATCTTACACCTTTTAATTTAAAAGGTTAACTTGAAGTGTTCAATTTCAGTCCACTGATTTTTTGAGTAATTCACACTCCATTCCTGCGCGCCCTTACTTTGTCAGAAACGTCAATAATCCAGGAAAAAAAAAAAGAAAAGAGAAAGAAAACCCTCTTAAACCATCACTGCAAATATTTGGCTCCTGCAAAAACCCTCATATGAAAAAAATAAGTGAATGCTGAGAATAAGTGTCACATGTCAGAGTGAGTGAACTTAATTTGAAGTGAGGTGAAATTTGATGCAATTTATTCAGAATCATGTGTCTGCTCGATATATGTCCTTTCATGTCACATTGGTTATCCCAGTTTTTCACTCCTTTTTGTGAACTGCCAGGTTCTTCTACGCTGCCTGGAAAACACACACACACCCACTGTAAATGGTAGAAAAACACTTGAAAAAGCTTTACATGTCTGTGTTTTTAAAGAAATCACTGAGGTTGTCTTGGAAAGGCAGAAAAGGCAATCGCAAACTGTGGAGAATTTCACAAAATTTTCATCTGCACATCCACAGCAGCTCCTGCTGTACTTCTTTTCACAGATGTTTGTTTTGTTTTTCTTTTCAATGCCTTCACACTTACAGATTTTGTGCATTTTTATTTTGCTTCTGGAAGAAGAAAAAAAACGCTTAACTTCAGGCAAACCTTTGGCCAAGAAATAAACCTCTGCACAGATGTTAGAAAGCAGCAGTGGATCCGTTGTGACGCTTAACAATAAAAGCTGTAACCAAAAACAAAAACAAAAAATAAAGGACGACACAGAAAGGAGTCATGCCTTTGCTCAACTTTTCAATGCTGGACCAAAGCTCTATAGTTATGCACATTGTACAGAGAAATAGATTCATGATGTTGACAATCTTTAAAATCTGAGAAGAAAAGGATTGAAGAGTAGAATTGTACATTAGTTCATCCAAGGTTTACCTCAGTACTGTTCTTGTGAGAATCATAAAAATGCCATACAAGCATCCGCAGGTCAGTAGAAAAGATGAAAAAGATGACAACTCTGCACTGTGTGTGTCCATGTTCACCTTCAGCGTGGAAGGGGAGGCTTGTGGGTTTCCTTTTTATTACGTGACACATGATTGTTTTATTTTTGTGAAGTGGTCTCCTGAGCCACATGTGAGTCATCTCTTTTATATTGTTGTAGTATTATTTCTTTTTTTTTGTGCCATACGTTCACCTCTCAGTTTCCACAGCTCTGTAGACCTACATAGAGGGAAAAGGAGATTACAGTAATGTTGCTCTTAGCTCAATTAGGATTATTTGTTTACCACCCTTTGTGAAATTTTACTAACACAGACAAACTGGCTTGAAATTTTGTTAATAGTCAAAGAACTAGAAACCAAAGCTGAAGAGCCTGCAGAGGTTGATTTATTTTATTTTAGTTTTTATATATAGACTGAAAACTGTAATCTATAGAGCAATATCTGTTTGGTCAGTTAAGCAGCACTTTGTGTATTTCTAAAAAACAAAAATTAAAAAAAAAAAAGCTTCAAGTCTGTCACATTGATTTGTACCATAATTAGTAATAAACAATTGTTTGACATGACTTTTGTGTTTGTGTGTTATGATAGAATCAGCCATTTAAGACCAGAACACAGTATCAACAGAACGATGGGAACCTGTGATTGTTTTAGCTATTATAGCTATGCTTTAAAAAAGTATAATTTCTATGAAACAACATCCAAAATAGCCACTAGAAATATGATTGGCAGGAACTGACATTGCTAATGTGCTCAAGTAGTTATTAAAAACTTCTTCGCGCCACACTCTAACTTCTATACGTCACATTTTGACCAAGGTGGTTAGTCAAAGAAAACTCATCTGTTGAGATGATGATGCTCGCTCTGTTTGCACACAAAGCAGAGATGATAACAGATATTGGAGCAGTGAAAGTAGAGCTAGCGGCAGTTTGCCTAGCATGCTTGTCTCTCATCAGTTTCCAATCAAAAACAAGAGGTTTATCCGCAATGCATATGTGCAAACAAGCCTCTCAGCTTGCCAAGCTCAAGCCATTTTTAACAGGACTCACTCAGACACTAACCTAAGATTTCTGTTGTTGGGTGTCAAGCAGAGTCAATCCTGCTTCCAGAGACCATAGGCAACAGCAGCCACAAGATGACAGGAAAACACGCAATAAGCATTATAACAGAACAGTGTTTGAGAACAAAGGAGAGAGAACGTTGGTAAAATTGATGTCTACTTTTAGATTTCACTGGGCATTGCTTGCTTGCCCCGATGGAAATTGCACTGATGTTTCTAAAATGTGCCATTCTGATTAGAGACGTTTTTTCAATTTCACAAAACAGCTATCCGATACACAATTATATGCAAACCCTGCCTGTAATAAATCTGTAGTAGGACAGAAGGCTGAGCATGAGCCTGAAAATTATGCTCAGGGGTTTTTTTTAATGGGAATTTTCTTTTCTATACATAGTGTAATTTCCTGTCACCACCTGTTATGTTCTTGGTCTCCCCCCTGTGCTATACCATTACAAAAACACTCTGGAAGTCCCCCTGGATGGCAGATAAATTTTGTTATGATGTAAGAAAAAAAAAGTTCACCTAACTTGACGGTAACTAGCTTAGTAATGCTGATTATGCCAGCTCTAAATAATGCATTATGTTTAAATTGGCTGGGTATATTAAAATAGAAATACGACAACAATTTTTTTTTCATTATAAATTTAAATGTACAATATCGAAGTTTAATGCATTATTTAGTTCAGTTTAGGCAATTAAGTGTTTTATTACACGTTAACACAAAACATACCACTTTTTTTAAAAGCACTTTAAAAACCAACAACGAGTTCTGTTCAAAGAGCTATACAGTGAAAACAAACATTAAGGACAAACACAGGGCAAGATAAAAGATATGGAGACAAAGAAGTTAAATAAAAGAGTACATAAAAACTGAATTAAATTCACAGTCAACACTGGGTCAAAAGTCAGGAAGTAATTTTTTTTATAACTTTATTAGATACACTATTATATCTACATGGCAGAAACTCAATGCATTTAGGTATGTAAAAACTGTCAGTAAGACCTGCTGAAGTTCACACTGTTTATCAGAAATGTTCAGGGGATGAAAGGTGATTTAAGTGACTTGGTTGTTAAAGCTGGCCGCTCTGAGTATTTCAGAAACTGCTGGTCTACTTCCCACACAACCATCTCAGGGTTTAAAGAGGATGGTATAAGAGAAAATATCCAGTGAGCGTAGGTTCTCTGGGCAAAAACGTTTCATTGATGTCACAGGTCAAACTGAGGCTACAATTTCACAACCCTAAAACAGCTGCTAAATTATCCATCCATCCATTCTCTTCTCCTTATCCTTTTTCAGGGTCGTGGAGGTGCTGGAGCCTATCCCAGCTACCATAGGGCGAGAGGCAGGGTACACCCTGAACAGGTCGCCAGTCTGTCGCAGGGCTAACACATAGAGACAGACAATCATTTGCACTCACATTCACACCTATGGGCAATTTAGAATCACCAGCTAACTTAACCCCACTTACTGCATGTCTTTTGGACTGTACCAGGAGAAAACCCACGCAAACACATGCAAAGTCCACATAAAACAGCCCAAGCCTGATGGTGGAATTAAATTCAGGACCTTCTTGCTGTGAGGCAAGAGTATTAACCACTGCACCACTGTGCTGCTCTGCTGCTAAATTAAAAACTTTTTCTTTTTAATTCTAGCTAACCTCCAGCTAACGGCAACTAGCATAGGCGAGTAGCAGTTATAAGCCACATTAGCTTATATCTCTAGTGCAATTTCTGCAGTTTAGATTGATTTTTGCCTCTAAAGAAATCAAACTATTAATTTCACTGTGGGTTTATCTGTTTCTTATTGTACATCTTTTAATTTAAATTAAGTCATTATGGAGAAAAAATTTAACAAGCTAGCTCAGAATAGTATCATCAGCGACCATCTTGGCTTTTGTTAACTACAGTTTACTCTATTTTTACAAAACAAATTTAAATGATACTAATCATTGACAGTAAATACGCTGAATAAATGTAATCATGTTGAAACAAATTTTGTTTGTTACACTACATTTTTTCCTGAATACCGTTGAGCTCGTATTTTCTGTTTCAGGGTACAAGGTGCTGTCGAGTTCAAAGTTTTGAGCAACATACAAATATTTTTTTTTTTAAAAACATCTCTCATTCTCCTTTCATCTTTTCAAAGTCGGAGTTATTGAGAGTGCCAAATAAAATCAAACTTGTCCTGACTCTCTCTCTTTGGGAGGTCATGGTCAAGTGCATCTTGAATCACCCCGAACAAACTTCCACATCAGAGGTGATGTAGAGTTATTTGACCTGTTTGACCTATTGTTAATGGAAGGGTGGATGAATGGATGTAACTGGCCATTTAAAGTGTTTTGATGAGAGAAGACGCTGTAAAAAAAAAGAGTCTCGTATTTTAATGCTTACCTCTTTATTTACATTTGCTTGGGGTCACCAGAGAAGAATACGTGTCAGGTTTGCTTCTCATCAAAGCTTCATGTGTTCGCCTCACCAAATAACAACAAGACAAGTGTAAAGAAGGAGAAATATATAAATAAACAGGGAGAAAGCCTTTTGAAACTAAACTCAAAAGTTTGATACAGCTTCCCTGTCCATGATGCCTTTGAAAAATGGGCAGGCTGCTGAAAAGAAAGTAGTAAATAAATAAATAATAATAATAAAAAGCACAGACAACATAAATTATTAACATTAGACTGAAAACTGATGTTCAAGATGCTTTTTCGTCTTCCTTTCAGCCCTCTCTCTCACTCCCTCTCCGCCCTTCATTTCAAAACGCTGGATGTATTTTTGAGTAGCGATGGCTGAGGTGTACGCAGCTCGAGCGAGTTATTTGATATTCTTTTGTTTTCCATCCGCGCCATTTTCATTGTCTTTGCCATTAACAATGTAATTGTGCAGATGCAGCTCCTGACCCATATCTGTTTTCTCGAGCTGTTTGTATTCTGCTGCTGATAAAAGTTTACTTTCCACCCTCTCTCTGCAGCAGCACCGCACAGCTTTTGATTGAAGTCTAACGGCTCAGTTAAAAGGAGCTCTCATCATATATTATGGAGTAAATGTCGAGCTTTTTATCAGTCATGAATCACTCGTGAATAGGGTATGAATGTGTCACGCTGACAAGTTTTGTTCTTATTTGTGCACAATTTTTACGTTTTAACCACTTAAATCTTGTTGAATCAAGAACGCTGAATCCTATTGCTAAAGCCTGTCTGTTGTTGATGCTCTTCATACTTTTTGTAAAGGAAATCAAACTATGTCGAGACATCATAAACATTTGAAAGTGGTTTTTTTTTATTAGCTGATCAAAGGAATGTATACAAAGGAATCTCCTCACACTCACAAAACTGTTCAAAAAATGATATGAATGCACTTAGAGCACCTTTATTAATGCTCTTTCAGTTAGGATACTGTATGTCAGAATAAGACAAAACAGAAAATAAAAGTACAAAGAAAACAGCAAAATCAAAGGTTAAAATGTACAAAGCTGATCATCTTCATAAGACAACCTCTTCTTCTACGCTTGCTAGCCACTTTTACCTGTTCAGCTGCTCATTTACGTAAATATTTAATCAGCCAGTCACATGGCACCAGTTAAATGCATTTAGGCATGTGGACATGATCACGACAACTTGCTAAATTTCAAACTGAGCATCAGAAAGGGAAGGAAAGGTGATTTAAGTGGCTTTGAACGTGATGTGCTCCAGTGAAAATATCCAGTGAGTTGCATCTCTCTGGATGAAGATGCCTTGCTGATGTCAGAGGAGAAGAGGTCAAACTGCTTCAAGCTAATAGGTTGGCAACAGTAAGTCAAATAACCACATGTTATAACCAGGGTAACAAATGGTTATTTGAGTTTGTTACAAAATAACAAGTGGCATCTGGTGTGGTCTTCTGCAGCAGCAGCAGAGCACCACACCAGATGCCACTCCAGTTAGCTAAGAACAGGAAACTGAGGTTACAATTCATTCTGGCTCGCCAAACTGGACAGTAAAACATTGGAAAATCTTTCCTGGTCTGATGAGTCTTGATTCCTGCTGCCACATTCCGATGGTAGAGTCAGAATTTAGTGTAAACATGAAAGCATGAATACATCCTGCTTTATATCATCGGTGTAAGGGATATTTTCTTGGAACATTTTGGGCCCCTTAGCACCAACTAAGCATTTTTAAAACTCTACAGCACCATGGATGTGAAGCCAACCTATCTGCAGCAACTGTGTGATGCTCTGATGTCAATCCGGTCTTTAAGTGATGATGTATGAACCCTGCTTCCGGGTCCAAACTACTCTGCGTTTATTAAGGCTGTTGTGTTTTTAACATGTTTTAATGCTTTGTATCTTGTTCTGTTTAATCTGAACAAGCCCCTAAAAACAGTCAGTAATCACTGTCAGCCTCTCTCAGTTTTTATTACCACTATTCATTTTAAAGCTCAGTTTTTAAACGATGTAACCACAGCCCAGCCCATGCAGAAATAAATTAATGACAAACCTCGTATTGTGGATGGATTATCTCAGTTGTTCTCCTGACTGAAGTTTGGTCCATTTACAGCATCCTGCCATGCGATTGCATTTGTCCCTAACCATCGGGAACCCTCACGTTAACTTTTATCGAGTGGAAAAAAGTTAGCGTTCATCCTCCAGCTTCACTGTTTATATTATGCTAACATAGCTGTGTCGCTAGCAATCACGTAGCACATCATTATATACCAGCTAGCAGAACTTCAGTAACCCTACAAAAGTCACTGCTGTTTAGTTTCTGTCTTCATTTATGTCTGAAGTGATAGCAGAGCTGTACGTCTTACTTTTTTTCAGAAATCCCTCAGTCAGAACATGGTATATTATATTTAGATGGAAACTAGCGAGCTAACTCCCTGTTAACCTCAAACTCCATTAAACGTCATAAATTCTGTTTTCGTGGATGCCTAATTGTTACACCTGGTAGAGCAGCCACACTGATCATTTTATTAAAGATGAAAGAATTTAGACAGTTTTTCAAATCTCAGTGATGCACAGTGATCGATTGACTTAGGGACCTGCAGTGGAGTTTGGGCCCAGACACGGCTAATGACGTCAGACTTAAAGACCGAATATGGACCAAAATCTCTGACAAATGTTATCCAGCACCTTGTGCTGTTGAAGAATTAATACAGATCAAAAAAAAGGGGCCGGACTCGGCACTAGGATGGTGAAAAATAAAGAAAAACAAAGGACGGGTAGATATGGTGCTTCTGGTGACTGAGCATGCAATAAAGCTGAAACAGTTAGTCCAAAAACTAATTAATAAATTATTGTAAAATCATTTTATACATTTTTTTTAAAAACTCCTTATAAATGTCATACTTATAAATGAACTAAATAACTTTGGATTTTAGAAAAAGACCAAAGACCTAACTGATTACATGGATTAGTAATGTCTTCATTAAAATTATATTAAAATGATACTTAAAAAATTAAATTAAACCATACTTATTTTAGTGTGGGTCAAGCTTCTGAAATCTTTTAGATTCTAAACTTTCCAAATTTAAGCGTCGACAAATATAATTCTGTACTGTATTTATGTTTTTCCCCAACAAACACTTCTGAACGTTTAGCATTTTATAGTACGTAGATTGAGTTATATGCAAACTCCTCTGAGTTTCTAATGAAGGATATTAAGCATAATAAGTGAAAATGCTTTGGTAAACTGAGGTTTGCAGTGTTTTACACACATGCTCCACTTCATAAGCCAAAAAAAGTTCACACTCTACAATTTTTAGCATTTGTTAGCAATAAAAAAATCATCTAAGTTTAGTTTTTTGGTAAAATATCATTCTGTTTTCCCTTCATGTTTTATCCCCACGGTCATCCACGCCCCACCAGTGGGGCCCCTGCACCCCACAGTTTGAGAACCACTGGCTTGGAGAAATACACAGTAAAACAAAAGGAAGACTCAACACGTATTTTGAAGAAAACTCTTGGAAAACCTACATTTGATTCTTTTCTTCTTTCTTTGCTGAGATCTAAGTGCAGAATACAGTAGTCAGAGGCCTTTGTGGTGTGTGATGTTTCTAGTAAAGACAGTCGCCCAGTAAAGACGAGTTTTGATCTCTGAATCTTTGTGAATTATTGTTTTTTTTATATATAAATATATATATATTTCTGAACCTGCAGAAGCTAGCAGGAGCAGCTGAGGTCTCCTTAAGCAGAATTTAAATTGAAACTGTGAGTCCTGTTTTTGTATCTCAGTTTTTTGGGGAGGTTTTTTTGTCTTCTGAGCAGATTCAAAGTGAAGACTCTTGACTGGTTGACTGGTTGAAATAAAACATTCCTGTTCAACCTGCAGCCACCTGAAATTGTCCTGAATGGGGAGAGGGAGCAGAAATATAATGACATGTCGGCGCTCCAAATGGATTATGTTTCAATATCAGTCAGGACACAGAAACAGAAAGGTGGAGGGAGAGAGTGCATGTGTTGGATGCAGATGGTTTTAAATTGCTGCCTTTGTTTTCCATCAGGCATGATGCATTCACTTTCCTTATCTTTCAGACAATGCGCGGTGGGCTGATGTTCTGGGTAAATGAACTGTCTGTATATCCCTCACCCTCCGCTCCTCCGCCTTCTTGTTTTCACTTCCTCCTCGGGGTTGAGATGTTGGTACACTGACTGTGAAGCCCGAGCTGCTCAGGCGTCTCCCACTTTGCTGCTCTGCACACCCAGATGCCTCTGGGGGTGCAATTACCAATCCTCACATGCAATCGAGGTTGGCCATGCATATGATCCCTTTTGCTTTCACTCTTGTTTCTGTTTTGGTTTTTTTCCCCCTGCCCTTTTTTTCAGCGTTATTAGCAATGACACAATGCGAGGTATTTGCAGGTAGAGGAGTTAATAGCCTGGTCTTTACAGAGACACCTGTCTGACTTAAGCAGCTGATTGCATCGGCCCATTTAACTTTGTAGCAGCCCAGGTTTTGAATGCACGTCTTTAGGCCGTGATGTCTCTCTTTTAGAGCGGGAGTGTGTTGTCAAAGTACCACGACCAAACCTGGGGAGAAGCTGCCGCTGCGCGCCTGCTCACTCTGCTTCCCACCTGCTTCACACAAACACGATCTATAGAGAAAATGGTCAATAACGCTTCGATGAATAGTTCACATCCAGCTCTTTAATACAAGCTTTTAGCCGTAAAAATACAAATACTGAATGCATCACTTCTGAACAGAGTAAACAGCCAAACACTTGGATATTTGGCAAAAATAAAATAAAATAAAACCTTTATTGTATATAAAGTGTGTAATATAGCTGAAGGCCCCATCACTAACTCATTTTTGTTCCTGATTAAATACATAATGTTACTTTGACCCTGCATTATACTTAATTATACCTTTACAAGCATTTGTGAACGAATAGGTCAGTGTAAAGAGCTCACAATTCAAGTGTGAAGCTGTAACAGGATGCTGCTCTTGGAACAAGTCAGTTTGTGAAATTTCTTCCCTTTAGCTGTAAGTGGTGTTATTGCAAAGTGGAAGTGTTTAGGAACCACAGCAAATGGACACGAAACTGCAGATCACATAAAGTTACACAGCGGGATATGAGAGTGCTGAGGTGCATAGTGCATAAAGTTTTTGTGCATTAACATCAGCACAAAAACTGTGTGCAGGGAGCTTCATGGCGTGGTCGGGCAGCTCCTGTAGGTGTAACAAGTAGGTGATGCAGTACTATTGAACATACAGTAATACATTCAACAGTATACAACAAAAAGAATGTGAACTTACACCAATCAGGCACAACATTATGAAGCGAGTGGGGTATATTAGGGAGCAAGTGAACATTTTGTCCTCAAAGCTGATGTGTTAGAAATAAGAAAATGGGCCAGTGTAAGGATTTGAGCGAGTTTCACAAGAACCAAAAATGTGATGGCTAGACAACTAAGTCAGAGCAACTCCAAAACTGCAGCTCCTGTGGGGTTTTCACGGTCTGGAGTGGTCAGTATCGATGAAAAGTGGTCCAAGAAGGTACGGTGGTAAACCAGAGACAACGTCATGAGCAGCCGAAGCTCAGTGGTGCAAGTGGGGAGTGAAGGATGGCCCGTGTGGTCCCATCCAACAAGTTGTTCTGATAGAAAGGTGTCAGAATACACAGTGCATCACAGTTTGAGGATGCATAGCCGGAGATCAGTCAAAGTGCCCTTGCTGACCGCTGTGCACCACCAAAAGCGCCAACAATCCGCATGTGAGCATTAGAATTGGACCAGGGAGTAATAAGCAGGTCAGTGCTGTTCTGGCAGCAAAAGGCAGACCAACACAATATAAGGCAGGTGATCAAAATGTTATCCCTGATTGGTGTAATCTTCCAGACTGTAAACAAATATATCCAATTTTCTTTGTTTGAAAAGTGAAGTTAATGTGCCAGCAGGGGGCAACTTCTATAGGTGCAAAAAGAAGTTTGATTGCTGAGAAGATGTACTCTCTCTGCCTATGACTTCAGTAAACACTGGTTTCATGTCCTTCTGAACATAAAATGTTCAGAAGACCAATGAAAAAAATAAAGTAGGGTAGGCTTTAGGATGGGACTACCAAAATAAAAAAAAGGTCAGTCTAAGCCTTCATGACATGACTTCACTAACTGGTGGATGATGTCACAGTGGCCATGTCCATCTTTCGTATACAGACTATAGCTCATATGCTTTTCACTCATATTTTTACAGTTTTAATGACACAGGTGATGTCTTTGAAAATGCTGTTACTCTGAATCTGGCAGCATTCATTCAGAAGTTGCTGGCATAAGTAGTAAGACAGACATTAAAGTGGATAAGTAATACTTCTTCTGAGCAGGTTTAATTGTGTAATAAGTCAAAATCAAATGAAATAAAACATTTTGTCACAAATTTAAATTGCTGTATCAGTATATCTTTTATCTCAATGGGTCAGGACTATTTATATATATATATACTATATGTAAATAAAACACTTAAGAACTCACCACCTTAATTATGTCTGTACAGTCTCTTAGAGGAGAAGCCATAGCAACGCTGAGGGCATGCATCCATTTATCCTGTGACAGATGCCTTGGCAACTCAAGGGAAAAAAATAGTTTATTTCTCTGAACATCAGATTTTCTCCAGAAAAAGTCACGACTACACTAACCAGATCTTTCTTTTATTTAAAATGGATAAAATGGAATTTAATCCAAATCAAGATGGTTTCCTTTTTTTTTTAATGAAAAAAAATCACCAGATGTATGAGCGCAAGCTCTAGCTTTTGCTTTCCATACTGAAAAAGAAAAACATCTGTATACTGGAAACACTGGTGATTTGGATAACACGTATACCATATTTATGCATAAAGAGTTTGGGGGCTCGTTGTATCCATTTAGCACCAGGAAACATGCTCCAAACTCGTTCCCTAATCTCGTGACCAAACAGAAACGGCGCTCCGTGTGTTGCTTGAAATGGACGATCATGAGTTACACGCGGCAGATTAAAAAGTGAAACAGTTTCCCTTCTGTCAGGTAGTTTGTAAGCAGCACGTGAAAAAGCCCCTCTGGCAAAGTGCAACTCTTCTGCGCATGGGTCATCGCAACTTTAAGAGCTAGAGGAAAATAACCGGCCCTGCCCTCCATCATCCTCTCATCCCACTGACCTCTACGTAGGGTATAGTATACTTACAGCACACACAGAGGGGGAGAGGGAGAGAAAAGAGAATGATTGCATATCTGAAGGCATCAAGAGAGCGGATATGGATGGGAGAGGAGTGTGACATGGTCGGACACGTCTTTGCTTTCTTATTAGTGAAGGCCTGCGCGGACACTTTGGGCCTTTTTTATGGGGCCATGATGAAACCCCTCTTCGTGCATCTGCAGAAAATGGCCAGGGGAAATCACAGATGAGAATCACTCAAAGACAGGCAGATGTCAACAGGCCCATAATGATAGCTGATGGCCCCAGAACACTCTCCCTTCTTCCCCTCTCAGCCTCACCTGCCCAAGTTGCACTATCCTAGAAAACATAATTAGAGGTAAAACAGAGAGACGGAAGCTTTAGCTCTCTGTTTTCTGTAACCAGTGCTCTTTGTTTTATACATCAGGGAGTCCTTTTTTTCTCTCCCCCATTCCCAATCTCTCTTTCACTTCGTGGAGAAAAGGAGGAGGAGGAGGAGGAGGAGAGCTCCCTCTGTGAGACGCCAAGGTGCTCCCAGTCCATTGTGCTGCTGGCTGTCAGGTTAAATTAGGGAGTACAGGCTCCGTGAGTGTAAAAAAATCAATACTTGATGGAAGATTGCTCCCCGGAAAATCTGTTTTGATTCCAGGATTAATTCTTGACCAAAGGCTCCTGCAAAATGACATGCCATTAGCCTGAAAATGAACACATTCTGCAGTGGAAATTGGATGGAAATGTGTCAGGTGATTGCCCCGGCTGGTTGTTTTGACTCTTTGAGCGAGGGGGACTGAAGGTGTGGCTGCCGCGAATGAGGCCTCCGGGCCGACTCCATTTCCAGAACAGAGACAACTCCACCGTGGCCTCAGAGTATTCTCAAGGCCATTGTTGTCCACGGCTGCAAATGCACTCCACCAAGGTGAAATGCATTTACCCGCTGTCCACTCTCTCCTGTGTTTTCCATAAAGCGTGGCATGAAGAATGAGAAAATCTGAAAATAAAACAAGGAGCTTGTTTTATTTTTTCCCCATTTCTCCCACTCTCTCTTCTCAACAGTGGGAAAAAGGGAGGCGAGATGCATTATGGATGAGTGAATAATGTGTTTGTCATGACAGATGACATTTCCTTCTTTGAAAACTTAAACAGGAAGCTGTAAAGATGCACCAGACTGTGATTCGAGCAGCAGCAGCGTCTGAGCGGTTTCTGACACTCTGAAATGATGTTTTATTCTGAAATACACAAGAGTCATTTATTTTGCATTTATTTTCTAATCAGCTAGTTTTTAAATTAAAAAAAGAAGAGGTGGGCAGATCGCTCCAAATACTGATAGTATTGATACCAATGCTGATATTGGTATTAGATTGATACTAACATGATAAGATCGATACTTTGTTTCTGTCCTTGAAGATCCTTTTTTTTTTTTTAATAAAAATAAACCTTAAACAGACACTATGAACCGTTTTGTCTTAAATGTCAGGTCTATTTTATTTATAGCATGTAGCACATTTACATTCCCAGTTTTAAAAAGCATGAACGGCTGAAAAGTGTGTTTGTGTTAAATAATTATTGTGAAAAATTAATATCACAGGGAATTAGTGGTCAAATAAATGTGTTCAGAATTTGCAAATGAATGATGATTCATCTTATAAATCATAACACACAGCTCTGGGCCTACATAAGCTGCCATCCTATGTCAAAAGTGTCAGTATTGGTACTGGTATCGGCAATATGCTCGGTATCAGATCGATACCAAAATTTGCGGTATTGCACAGCACTAAAAAAAAGTCCTTAAGGAGCATTTTTACAACAATTCCCAAAGAGCTACATGGAAAATAACATTACTGTGTATTTTTCTTTGTTTGTGTTGTTCTGGTTTCATATGATCTTGCTATATGCCACATATACACATATGCCACACCCAAGTCACATTTTGATTTATTATTTGATTTAATTGGGATGCCGTGAGAATTTTCACTTATTGCCGCCTCTCCAAATAATCCTCTTGACAGTGCATAATTAAAGACACTAAAGAAATGCCTAAATCTGCATTTTTAATCCTTCCAGTTTATCTTAAAAACCTTGCAATCAAACATGATGATGGTTTACATACTCAAGTATGTATAAGTATGTTGCAGTTATTAAGTAATAAAACAAAATAAGCAGCACTGACAGATGAAGCATCCTCTGTGTAATTATGATGATTAAAAAAAAGACACAGAAAAAAATATAAAAAGAATTAGAGGATGAGAATAAAGCAAACAGGCTGCAGGAAAGCTTCTGAGCTGGACCACAGTGATGATGGTGATGATGATGGTGTTGATGTAGTGCCAGTGTGGGCCACACTCAGTTTTAAAGTAGGTCTTCAGCGCCCTCTGCAGGCTCAAACTGTCAGTGCCTGCTGGGTAAAATCACTAGGTGGCAGTGCGCACCCCAGGATGTCATTTTACACATCAATACCACCGAAGAAGAGTGTTCTTTAAAGGGAAATTCCACCCTTAAAATAAGACTTCTTTTCGAATTGACTTTTGGTTCGGGTGTATGCATACAAACCATCACAGCAGCTTAGATTGTTTCTTTGCCCGAAGTGTTTCCTTCAAGTAGTGCAAAGCTGTAACTATGCAGAGCTTGAATGTGAGATCAGAATAATTTACCTTATATCTAACTTGGCCTGGGATAGATTGGTGACCTATCCAGGGTGTGGATGGCTGTAATTTTTAGCTAGTTTCTGTGTTGTATTATATATTTATTATTTATTTATTTTTTATAACAAATCCTATACCGTAAGAGCTCAATAAAATATTGTGTTTGTCTGGTATGTTAAAAAAGAAGAAGAAGTGAAAACTTTCATATTTACATTTCTCAGCTGATTCATTGATGGGTTTATTTTAAGTCTGAAATCTCGGCCAGTTCGATCGATATACACAGAATCACCGGTGTCACTTTTTGACATGACATTTTAATGCAGGATGGATAAATAAATGTTTTCCTATTAATACAAACCCAAAGACTTGTATAAAATTATCCTGGCTGCATGGTTCATTATGCTTTTATACTCTTCTTTTTTTTTAATTTAGTGTTTTCTTACAGGTTATTGTGCTGTTTTTTTGTTTGTTTGTTTTTTTCCTCCCACAGCCCCTGAATTTGGACACACATGAACTAAAACTAGTTTGGCACTCCCAGAAAAGGCAGGGGGATTAATCCAGATATCGATAGCGTCGATATCAACACTGGTATTGGTATTAGATTAGTGTGATAGGATTGATACTTTGTTTCTAACCTCTAAGCTTACTATGTAGCTCATTGAATTATGGTAAATTATTTCTTTTGGCGAAAAATATATATACCTCAAACACACACTATGAAAAATGTCTGAACCTTTCTATTTTGATTTTCATGTGTATTTTGTTTATAGCCTATAATACATAATCTATACAAGCTGAACCAAAGTGCTTCAGAGACGGGTATATTTACATTCCAGGTGTCCAAATAACCCAGTTTCAAAATACATGAAAATCTAATCTGTGTTTTGCTATGTTAAGTAAGTACTGTGGAAATTAAAAATCACAATGATTTAGTGGTCATTAAAATGATGATGATTATCTCCTAAATCTCATAAATCTCATAAATCATGACACACTGCTGTCCCCAACATGAGCCGGCTCTATTTTTATACTTTAAAAGTATCGGTATCGGTATTGGTATCGGTAGCACTGCCGTTGAATTGAATGACTAACGGCTTTTTGCACTCCAGACCAGAGGGTGGCGCGCACGCGCATACAGTTTCCTACCGAGGATAAAACTCGCTAGCCGTAGAAGAAGAAGCAGGAGATAGCTTAGATGCTAGTGCGTTTAAAACGGTGTGTTTGCTTTTAATTCGTCATGTCCTGGGTTAAAGCTCTGCCTGTGAGCGGAGAAGATGTCTTCGACGAGAGTGCAGACGAGCTTAGTTTACAGAGTAAGGAGTGGAGCTCCAACATGAAGAAACGACTGAAGGTAAAGTTAGCTCACATCAAAAACGAATCCTGAAATGTTCACTCACACCGGCTTTCTTTAACCCTGCGTGCTAAACTTCCTGTGTGTGTTTTTGTGGTGTGGTGTGCTGTCCTTCTGTGTTTAACTCGCTCATGTTTTCTCTCAGGACGGGTATGTGGACGGAGTTGATGCCGGTGAGGAGGCCTCGCTTCAGGTGGGATTCAACCTGGGCTTCAAGGAGGGAGAAGCTCAGACTGTGGCTGTGGGACGACTCAGAGGAATCGTCAGGTAAGCCATCAATAACATCATACATCTGCCCCGCATGTGACTTGTCACGTGATATTATTTTCCTTACAATAACATGATAATATGTGAAATCTTATTAGATGTTACATATTAAAGTGACATCATTTTAAAGGGGGTTATACAGATGTCACTGTAAAACTTAATGATATACATGTTTTGGGCTGCTTGATTGCACATGTATCTCATCCAGCCATTGTCTTCTTCTTATCCAATGTTGAGTTGCAATGAGAGTAGGTAGGCTAAGCAGGGTATCCCAGACCTCCTAGTCCCCAGCCACAATTCCCAGATCCTCCTGGGGGATCCCAAGGCATTCCTAGGTCAGACAGATATGTAATCTGTCCATCCCAGTGTATTCTGGGTCTACCCTGAAGTCTGCAGACTGCAGTTTTTTATTTTTTTTATTTTTATTTTAAATCTGTTGCCTTATTTTATAATTGGTGGAAGCCGTAGTTTAAAGTTTGATTAATTGCATTGCCCCATACACGGTGGTTTGAAGCTGTGATCATATGCCACTGTCACGCTACTTACACCAGTATCAGTGGCCGTGTTTATGTGGAACAGAATACTCTTACTGTTGTCCACACACAATTAAAAATGAATGACCTAAAAAAAATTTTACCTGATCAAATGATACAGACCATACCTCCACATTTTCAGGTTTTCTTCCACCGTCTCCCTCTTCTCACTACAGAGACTCCTGCCTGACCTCATCTGTCAGTCCATCCACCAATATTGCACAAATAAACATTAAATTCAAATGATAAAAACTGGGAGAGACTGGCTTGATGATCTCTAGAAAATATCACAAGAACATCCAAATCCAGGGACTTAGTTCATGAATTCTGAGTTGAGGTGATTTGAGCTTTGTGGCATGGTGCGTTATCCTGGTGGGTAGACTTGAGCATTCATCAACAATACTCACGTAGGCTGTGGGATTTAAATGTTGCTGGTATTAAGAGGCCCAAAGTGTGGCAAGAAAATGACCCATGCTGTTACACCAGCAGCAGGCTGAACCCTTGATAAAAGGTGGGCTTGACCCAAATAGGATGTGTATAAAGTAGCCAATAAGGCACCAACAGGGATGGGCTCTGCCTATAATCATGTAGTTAAGGGTCTGTCATTGTCCCTGCCAATAGAAACTGTCCAATGAGAAATTTTTATAGAGTGATATTTAAGTTTTCCCCCCTTCAGTTTTTAAAAAATAAACGGTAAAATTGCGAGATTGTAATAAATAAAAGTTGTAAAAAAACAACAACAAAAAAGGAGAAAACAAAAACATACAATATATGTGATCAATGAAGGGTAAATTGTGTAAATAAACCCTAACAATCAAATATAACAGACAATTAGCATCCATGCTGAAATCTCAGTAATTGAGAAGTCCTCGTTCATGCCACGTGTAAATTCTTTCAGAGGTTTAAGCCTCATTCTTGCTCAGAAACATCCTGAGTCTCTTTTGTACCAACTGTCATTGAAGTGGGCTTTGTGTGCCACTGAATGTGACACTGTTGTCTCTTTGTGTCTCGCAGTGCTATATGGTGCTGGTGCCAGATCCAGCATCCTGAAAAGCCCGTCCCATCCTCGGTGACTGACCTCCTGCACAGGGTCACGCAGCACGAAGACCAAATAGCGAACGGTATCAGGAACGCTCTGGAGAATCCTCCGCCCAGTGTGAGCGATGTCTCCGAGAGCATGGAGGACCTGGAGGTGGAACGGGCAGACCGGAGCTGCTGCGAGGAGCCCTGTGAAGAGTCAGACTGCTGCAGGAGGGGAGAGACAATGGACTTGGACGTTCCTCACAGGCCACAAAGGATCTGCTCGGGGTCCACTGAGGAGCTGCACCTCCTCCTGCAGCGCTGCGTGGACGTGGTGTCAGAACTCGGAATGCCACAGGAGCTAATCGGCCACATAGAGGAGCTGAGGAAGCTGTAGTGACTGAAAGGGTTCGAGTGATGACTGAAACTGTGATGCTGAACAGGCTTGGTGTGAAGCTCTTTCTTACAAAAAAACATGAAGATGTATATAATGTTTATATACTTATGGATTTTTGTATTTTATTTAAGATATCTTAAAGTGTTTGGAAATAAACTGAAATTTCCTGCTGCATGTTTGGATCATTGCCTCTAAAAGAGAATAGTCTATATAACTCAACTTAATTTTATTTTCTAAAAAACTAACTGTCAATATCCCAGAGTTTCTTAGCAACTTAAATGACAGAGATAAAGCCATCGGTATTGACCTCCATGTTTGTCTTTAGGCAGGGGTGTACTCCAGGGCCAGAAACAACCTGCCAAAGTCCAGCCAGTTCTGAAAGAAGTCTAAATTTTGGACTTTTTCCAGTATTTTTATTATTTGACAGGCTTCTTACTGACAAAGACCTCACCCATTACCTGCCCATTGATCAAAGTAACGGACAAACCATGAAATTAATAGAAAAGCTCCTGTGCTTTCAGGATGTTTTCTGTGAATTAACAGGACAAAGTGCAGCTAATGAGCTGCCAGTGCCTGTTTGATGTGTTTATTTCTTGCAGTGTAATCCCACAGAGCCGTGCTGAAGGGTTTCCTTAATTTACTATGACACCATTTTGTTCATTGTGCAGGAAAAACTGAGACACATTGTTAAAATCATTGCACTGTTTTTTTGTTTGTTTTTTTTTAAAGAGAACTCAGGGATTAAATGCATATATAAGTTATATATATATATATATATTAGATATATGAGTTAAAATGATTGTCTTATAAAACGTTTACAAACAATTAAAACTGAAGTGACATTAAAATGAATTAAAAACAAAAAGCCAATAGGAAATAAAAACTAATAAGAAAATATAAACATAGGAACTCTGGTCTTTAGAGCTGTCGGTGATGCTTTTAATTGCATCTTGCCTCTGTAGTTCGAAAGCTTAACCTTATAAAGGTTAAGCTAATTTGATTTGAAAACAAATAAAAGCAAGTACCCACATGTAAACACAGTGAATGGTAAATGTTTGGCATTTCTACTTGAAAGACTTAAAGCGTTAATTTTCTGTCAAACTTTTTGATGAGTGAAAGCTACAAAACGATTAGCACAAGTGAAGTTCCGAAATTCCTAGTTTCAACTGAATGCATCAAAAAGAACTCTCGGCGCACACGAGCATGACGTCATGCGCTCGGACCAAGCCGTGACCCGCTGCTCCTGCTAAGCTAAGGGGGTTCGTACCAACAGATGGTCCGCGTCAAACGCTCCGAAAACCCGCTTTCCTATGAAATGTGCCGCATTAAGCGATAACGGCGCAGTCGTAGGAAGAGCTACCCACCGCGGCAGCAGCGTTTTCAGTGAGCGCCAGTCACTCTCCGGGAACGCATGCTTGTATTTTAAGTTTACCGCAGCTAGCTGGCTAGCTCGTCAGCTCACCAAAAGTGAAACAGGAACGGGACTGAAAGCTCCAGGAGTTTGACTTCAGCACAACCAAAACAAGGTGTGTTTTCACGACCTAACTGCGTCTTTTAATCGTACCGGCTAAGAACTGTGCAGCCGTCATTATTAACGTTACTTTGCCGCGTTTGACAGGTGTAGCTGTGTTCATTTAATAAAGTCATGTGGTTTAAAAAAAAAAAGAGAGAGGAACAGGGTCTCCCCCCAGACTGGAGTTTTTAGCCATACTGCCACTGCGTTGTTTTAATGTGCTTCATCACAGGCTGCCAAAAGGTGTGTTTTTGGATGAGGATCACACGTTTCCATACTGTAGTATGTAGTCCGATTGATATTCAGTCTGACTGAATTATATACTGAATGATATTCATTCTCTAGTGAGTATAGAGAATCCCATATCAATATTTGTGTGTTTATCCTTTTATGTTATATGTTATTGATTAACTTGAAGGCATGCCACGACTTTGCACCCCCAGCTGTGGACATTGGAGTTTAACCAGCTCTTAGGGGCACACTGTTGGATCACATCACTTCTAAATGATAACAAACATCTATTTCTGCAAGAAAAGAAAGTGTTTACACATACTGGACAACATGGAGTTATGGTCAGAGGTTTGCATGCACTCATCATCTGCATAAATGTCATTCCTGGGCTTTTAATGATTTCTTTTTCCAAGATGGAATGATTGTGCAAAAAACCCCAAAACAAAAACACAAGAATTGGGTGCTTAAAAGTATACATACAGCCTCAAATATATGCATCGACCCCCAGTAATATTTGGTTAACTGTCCCTTAGCAAGTTGCACCTTAAGCAGATGTTTTTGTGGCCATGAACAAGCGTTTGACTTAATTCTGGCTTTATTTCTGAACACTCCTCTTGTGAGAATTCGTAGATTTTATTTAAATTTGTTGGTTTCCTGGCATAGACCTGGTGTAGTCCACAAATTTTCAATAGGGTTGAGTTGAGGGATTTGGGAAGCCCATTCAGGAAGTTTAATGTTAGCCTGCTTTTTCCTATCTAAAACCAGTTTTGATGTATGTTTGGGATCATTGTCCTGCTGGAACATCCAACTGTGTCCAAGTTTTAACTGTCTAGTTGCTGATCTGAGGTAGAGCTGAAGAATTTGGAGGTAGTCCTCCTACTTCATTATTCCATTCAGTTTGTGCAATGTACCAGTACAGCTGACACGAAAGCAGCCCCAGAGCATGATGCTGTCACCACCGTGCTTGACAGCTGAAAGCTTCACTTTTACTCCTCCACACATGCCTCTTATCATTGTGGAGAAATACCTCAATCTCTATCTCGCCTGGCCATCAAACATTTATCCAGAAGGCATTTGGCTTGTTTACATGGGCAGTTGCAAATTTCATTCAAGCTTGAAGGTGTCAATTTTGGAGCAGGAGTTTCTTTCTTGGTCGGCAACCTCTCAGTCCATGGCGATTTAAAACTCTTCACTGTGGAGAATGATGCTGGTATTTCAGCAGTTACCAGTTCATGACAGGCTTGAGCCTTCGTGGTTCTTGAACATCCAAACCAATTTCCCCTCATCCGAGGGAGTCCGTTTGGGTCGTCTTCCAGACCTTGGCAAAGTGGTGACATCTTAATAACCGGTACTCATGTACATTTGGTTGAAGTGATGATCTTGGAATCTGCGGTTGTTTAGAAATGGCTCCAAGAGACCTTCAGTTCCTTGGACCTTCCTGTTGTTCAGCATATAGGTCGTTTCAATGAGTGCTGTCAAACAAATGCTCTTTATGATGAGAAAGAGAAACTACCATTTGTAGTCAATCATGATCATTAACCAGAAGTTAATGGGCCTTGGCCTTGTCAAGTTAAAAGAAAAAAAGAAAGAAATTGCCAAATAAATTCAAACTTGTGCATCCAATTCTTGTTTTGTTTTTTTTTTGTTTGTTTTGTTTTTTTAGTCATAAAGATCATTAAAAGCCAAATAATCACAATGACATGATGAGTGTATTTAAACTTCTGACCACAACTTTATGTGTACCAATATAGCTGCGATTGACCTAATAATATCTGTCAACAAATTCATCAGTCAGAGGATAATTCTGGGGTCTTCTTCTTGGCTCAGTATTGGCCTTTAGGAGCACACTCATTGGTTCAGATATAATTAGCACAGAGTCTGTTACCTTAGGGAAGAGTGGCTTATTCATTTTCCTAATATTTTTGGTGATTTCATAAATAAAAGTAAATTAAACCTCACTTAAAAAAAAATAAGAGTGGTTGTTTATTTTTTTTATTTTTTTTATCAAAATCTGACTGGGTGCCATCTTTTTTGCCTCATTGGGCAACATTTAAGGAGTCTTGAGCTTTTCCATATAGTTTATGCATGTAAACATGAATACTGTGGGGTAATCATGTTTGGTAATATCTCAGGGTTTTTCCATGTTGGATGTGACCTTTTGGGTCCACCTACAGTAAAGACAATATGTCTTTGTTGCCTTATTTAACAGAAATCTGTGTGTTGTTGTGTTTTCTGGATGTTTGACAAATAAAATATTTATAGTGTTTGAGAAAATGAATCCACAGTGAACATAAAAGCTTTATCCTTTATAACGGACAAAATCTGCATGTACCAAAATATTGTATTTTATTAAATACGGCAAATTGTATAATTGCAGTAGTAGGAACTTGTTACATAACAAATTGTAACATGTGTTAGATCACAGTCGGTGTGTTGATCCCTCATTCTGTGCCTTTAGCTGTCAACACACTTTTTATAGGACATAAACATGGTTTCTTCCTTGCGTTAGCAGCGGCTTATCCCTCCGTCGTCATCATGGAGTCCTGAAATCTTCAGGCTTCGGCGACTCGTCAGGTCGCTTGCGGTTGCTTTGGACCAGAGGCCTCATTCAGCCTACAGCCTGTCCGACCTCCCAGGCTGAGGGAGCGAGCAGATGGGGAACTGGTGCTGTTGTCGCCATGAAAGTCCCTGCGGCAGTTTGGAGGAAAGAAGCGGTTTGCTGACCAGTGACTCGAAGGCCACCCAGTGCACAGGCTGTAAAGCTGTGGCTGGCAATTGCGGTCCTGAAGGAGATGATTGCATGAGGTGAGATGACTGGGAAAACACAGACAGGGAAACTCAAAGTCTGAGTGTGTGAAGGGTGCTGGGTGTTAATAAGACTTGGTGACCTAATCTGGTACAACAGACACACTTTCACAGGATTTCCCAGCAGTGTTTCATTTCTCAGGTTCCTCCATAAGCAGCAGACCACAAACAATTTTAGAGCTGACTCAGAACACTTTCAGCTGAGACTTTTAAACGTTTGAAGAAAGCTTTGGAGTTTGCGGTAATATTGGATTTAAGCATCTCAAACACGGAGACAGTACGTGCATGTGTGGTCACAAAAGCGCCATTAACTGCTGGAAAATGGGTGAAAACAAAACGACGATTAGATTTTCCCCTGTGGGTTGTGTAGGATGCACCATGTGACCCAATGACAGCATAAAACAGAGTACTGAGATCAGAAACAGGGTGAGGGGGACTTCCAAAGGTCTTAAAGTGTTTGTGGAAGTCAAAACATTTGTCATTTCATGAACTAATGGGTAATCAAAGAGAATGTTTTGAACAAAGGTTATCTGCTTCCTCTCCACCTACAGGGTTGAAGGAATCCTGAAACCTTTCAACAGCGTCTTATCTTTGGTCACAAAACATTGTTTTTCTGGGCATGAAAAGGGTGTAGCCGAGGCTCCGTGGCATTGCTAACGAACACTGTGTTGTCACTTAGGGATGAGGAGCGGAAGATGCGTCCTGAGACTGGAGAGCAGGAGCCTAATAACACTCAGGAAAATGGACCCTTGAAGAAGGAAGTCATTCAAACAGAGATGCCTCCACCCTGCAACATGTCTGAAGAAAACGCCACCGGAGTACAAGATGCAAAGGAATCTCCTGCTCGCAGTCATCAACTTGCAATGCAGTGCGCTTTGGGCTCTGTCCAGGATGAGCACGCCAAAGCGGATTCTGAGGTTTTAAAAGCACCGGAGATGGAAGAAAAAACCCCCATGCAGGACAAAATCCCAGAGGGCACCTCTCTGATACCTGAGGCGGTCTGCTCTGAAAAACCTCCGCATACTGAGGCAAACACAACAGTAGAGCAAACTGCAGCGAGCACAACTCATCATGATGAAGAAGAAAAAGTGACTGTTGAAGCTGCAGCTAAACCATCAGGGGAGTTTTCTGAAAATCACCAAGTGTCATCAGTGCCAAACATGCTGCTGGCTGCAGCAGCCCCGGCGGCCCAGCTGTCGTCTGTCTCTGTGGGAAAGCAGGAGCCTGAATCTGAGCCTCTGACATGGTGAGTTACATGAAATTAACCTGTCAGCTTAGAATTCAGCCTCCCTTTTAAAATGATTTTAATATTTATTCTAAAGAGCTCGAAGAAAGTTCCAGTACAGTTCAGTGTCATATGTTGTCTGTAATTCTTTTAGAAGAAAATATGAACTTAAAGCGCTTTTTTCTTGGTTGTGTGCACATGGTGGTGTGCTCGTTTTACCATGACAGGTTTCCTGCATTAAAAATATAACGCCTTACTTAAAAGTACCACAGTATCTTAGCACCTGTATAATGTCAAATACCATAAGACTCCCTCTAACAGCTCCAGTGTCTAAAATTAAAATATTGTGACACAAATGAGACACGTTCTTCTACACGTGGTGGTTGTTTAATCAAGTTTCGGCAACACCAAACATTTATTTTGCTTTTAGTGGTTGGACACATCGATACGGCAATGTACTGTATCACTTCCCTTTGTCATACAGGTGTTGGTACATTGCTGCCAAATGTAGTTCATTTTGCTAAAACAGGAAGCTGCTCTAAACAGATTCTAGCAAGAACTTGACTTACCGGATGATCTGCTTTATGACTGTGGGTCCAAGACGGCATAGCTCCACCAACGCTGAAAATTCCTCTCATACCAAGCAGATTAGTTTGTATATTCTTTTTTTTAATTTTAGTTTGATATGAATTTGATGAATTGTGATGTCAAGTGTCCAATTTTGTCCCGCCTCACAGTGGTAAAATCCCTGGATCGAGATTGGGATCAGTTCCAAAAATTAATTGCTTCCAAGTTGGGGGGGCAAGAAACACCTCGTATTTCTTTCAGATACACCAAAAACGGAGTAATCCTGCAACAGAAAGACAAACTAAACCTCCCCTTTGGAGGTAATGATTGAGGGTAAACTAAGTGGACTGGTTTTTATATAGCACTTTTCTACTTGAGCACTAAGAAGGTAGTTTATACAACCTGTCTCATGACCCATCCACACACATTCATACTCCAGCAGAAGTATCAGGAGCAACGTAGGGTTGAGTATCTTGCCCAAGGATACTTTAGCATGCAGTCCACAAACCATCCAATTAGTAGGTGACCTGTACTACCACCTGAACACAGCCACCAAGTGATTAGTAGTTATAGTGAAGAAGAAGGCAGACAAAGTACAAAGATCTTTACTTGAATTAACACATTGTTTAGAGTGAATATTACCATTACATATATTACAGTAAATAAACACGTTGTTACCCCTCTCAGCTGTGAAAGGCTGATGGGGTATTGAGATCACCCTGCCAGGCAGGCGGGTGGCTGCGAAGCATGGACACAAAAGTTTGTGAATGCAATAACTCGAGAACGAGGCAACACAGGATTTCGAAACTGATACCACAGATGCAGCTACTAAAATCTCGGACGAGAGTGAATCCCGGGGACCTTGACATCGGAGTCAGAGGTCAACTTTTCTGATTTTTATACCATAGGTGCATTTACTAGGAGGCTGAGGGGTAGCACTGATAACTGCTGGTATTTTTTTCTTCTGATGTATTTTTACATATATGTCTTGCAAATGATCAAGTATTGTAGAGTCACTGGGGGTCAAAGTACTGTGATAGTATTGTGAGTTACTCTGTGACTCCCACCCCTACTTGCTAAAGTCTTATTTTGGTGGTTTACTCAATTAAAATAATCCAGATGAAACAGGAAGTGAAGAAACAGCTTGTCATTTTTAAAAACGTTTTTTAATATGCGGAGCAGAAGTGGTCTTCCATAATCTGAAGATTACTCTGGCAGCCGTGACCACTCCCACCTGTATCACTGTACTTTGGTGCTTTAATATTAGGTATTACTGTCTGATTCCCCCAATAGGCATAGTCTTGGTGACATGGGTATCACCATGCCCAGCCACTTTCTTATGTGTTGTAATTCTATTTTCCAAAATGGGGAAACATATTTACAGTCCCAGATCGCGTGTATAAAGGTTCCTGGTTCTGCTTGACATTTCCAACATAAATTATTGGTAAGTAGACCTATTCTATGAAGCCTAGATGGAGTAAAATAAAATCTGTGTGCCATCTTATAATGAATACATTTACCTCTACACTCTTTAATGTTCCCTATTATTTGACAATATCTTTAACTATTCATCATCATTGTTAGTACAGCTAAGGTCCCTCTGCCAGATAATCCTCAGACCGTTACAGACATCCTCCTTTACGCTATTAAATAATTTGTAAAATGTGGATGATTCGTGGTTGATAGGTAGATCCATACATTTTTGTATTGGGTTACAAGTATTTATGAAATTATCTTTAACAATGCAATCTCTGATTTATAAGTATTTCCAAAAGTTGTCTTCTTTTTTTTAATATTACTTCTAAGCATGAGTTCTGAAAAAAGATAAAAAGAACACCCCTTCATAAGTCACTGTTACCAGTATACAGTTTATTCCCAGCACAGATAAAAGGGTTGAACCATAATACGGCTGTTTAAAATGTGACATGGCACACATCCCATGTCTCTTTTCTTTCTTTGTGTTTGCTTTTTGTCCTAAGTTCACCATTCCTTTAATCATTAACCTCCTTTTTTTCCTTTTTAGATCTGTGGTGGCATTAGGCCATCAAACTGTTGCAGAATAATTGATCAGGGCCGTTTTATGACCATGCTGTTACAGCTCTATAGGCCTTGACTTACTACTTTCGGTTTTTCAAGTATGACATGTGATGATAAGGGCTTCTATGCATAGTTTATTACTGAACATTATTACACATGTACGACTGTTGTGTAATCACTCACTTTTACACTGGTGCAAGCAATAGTCTATTTATTTTTTTTACCTTTCTTACTGCTGTCTGTTCAGTGCCGGGACAGAGGATTCAAACAGCAGGGAGCCCGGTCCTGGAGACCCACAAAGCCATGATCTCTCCCAGTCGTCTTCTGGATTGGAGCCCTCGGGACTCGACCACAGCGGTGAGGAACAGGACTCCGCCAGCTCAGTGAAGGAGCCAGAAACCACAGCTCCAGCAGATGCCAGAGAGAGGTCACTGGGTTCAGAGTTTGCAATAACAAAACAAACAAGGTATTTGTTTACGTGAACTCTGGACTTGTGGCGGCAGAGTGGCACTGTGGCCACTAGGGGGCGAACTCTTACCATTGCATCTTGTATGACAGTCATCCCTCCTCATACCTGCAGTTTTCCTACAGCTAAATGTGTGCTTTACATTTCTAAATGCGACTTAAGTTGCACATTTGCAAGTTTGAGTTTAAGACATGAATGGTAGACTTGGCTTTATACACAAAACATGCATTTTCTTTTTAGCTTGGTGTTAGGTGAAGATAAAAGGCCAGATGCTGAGTGTACACCTACTATGTCAGAGGAGGTCACGTCTTTGGAGAAAACCAAGCAGGAAACAATGCTAGTGCAGGATAACGATGAAGATCTCCCCAAGGTGAAGGGGAACGATGACGAGATGAAAGAGGAGAAGGCAGAGGCAGAGAGCGTGCCCACCGAGGCAGAGACTGAACCTGTGAAAGATGCTGAAGGCGAGGAGGTTACAGGAAAAGAGGAGCAGCTGGCAGAGAGTGCATCCAAGAATGTTATGGCTGAGCCCACGGAGAAGGAAGACAGTCTGGAGAACAGGTCTGTAAAGATCACCTCTGTTCACTTTATAGTAGTGAACTGAATTAGAGCGTCATGTGTCAAGTGGTGGCTGATTTATCTGTTGAAAGATAAAGGAGGTAAAACCACTATTACCCAAGATGGGATCATGAGACAAAAATGTAGCAAAATACACACTAATTATATGTGTTTGATATTTATATTCAAGTTTTTTATGTTTATTTATTTTTTTGAAAACGTCACTGAAAAATGAAATCTGGATTTACACATTTGGGGTGCAAGTATTTCTAGTGAGATTAAGTTGTCCCTCTCCCAGTTTGGGATTGACTTAAAATTGCTCAATATGGAGATCAAGGACCAAGCTTTGGATACACAAAAATCACTTGTTGTTGTTGTTTTGTAATTAAAAATAAGTGTTTCTGTTTTATCTTAGTGAAGAAGACTTGTACAGAGGCGAAGAGGAGCTGTCTTCATCACAGAATAATAAATCTGGACCACCGCCCGAGCTGGAGACTAAACGTCAGTACATCCTCCGCTTCTATTGCATCAGTGATTTTAAACAAGTGCAGCTTTTGTCTGTCATTTGAAATCTGGACAATAGTCTTTTTGTTCTGCCCATCGTCTCACCTTTCCCTGCTATCCCTCGCTCAGTTTTAAAGGTGGAGGACAGATGCAGTTTGTCACCGGCGGTGAATATTCTGTTGTACAGTGAGAGGGAGTGGAAAGGAAATACTCCTAAAAGCGCTCTCATTAAAAAGGTTGGTGCCTGAAGTTTCTCAGAAGAATCATTTCAGGTTAAAGCCAGTTATTATTTATTTATTTATTAATGGCTAGGATGTTTCCTCTGATGTCCCCGTGTGTTGGTGCAGGGATATAAGGAGATGTCCCAGAGCTTTGCCAGCGTGAGAAGAGTCAGGGGGGACAACTACTGTGCCCTCAGAGCCACGCTGTTCCAGGTGTTGTCCCACAGCACCCAGCTGCCTGCGTGGCTGCAGAATGAGGACGTCATCATGGTAAATTTTCACTTCTGCATCTTTTTATCACTCAGAGCTCATGTGGAAACCAGTTCCAGCAGGGCCAAGAGTTGAAACCACTGCTGTCAGCGACTGCTGTAAGAAATTGCGGCCTGCATATTTTGTCCACCCACCATGCTCTGTGCAACTGTTCAAACCTGTTTGTCTCCAAAGGCAACAAAGCAGAACTGACTTTACACTGGGCACAGCAGCAGTGGAGAAGAGGAATTAGAAGAGTACCATGTACCTTAAACCTCAGTCACACGGGCCGCAGGTTGGCGACTCCATGACAACCATTGGTTGCTGAGGAAAAATTGCTATTCCCCAATGAAAACCAAATGACAATCTGAATTTCAGTCATTTAGCAGTTCCTGGAAGTCACAAGGATTTACCAGGGGATCCCATGTGACTGGGGCTTTAGGTACTATGTTAGTGCTGATCACGGTGATAATTGGCTGCTTCGAGATTCGACATGTTGTGCGTTCAGAGATGCGCTTCCGCATCTCTTGCTTAACGAGTGGTTATTAAAGTTACTTTTCGGAGGAGTCTGGCCATTCTCCTCTGACATCAACAAAGCATTTTTCACCCAGAGAACTGCCTCTCCTCTCTTTTAGATCAGTGTCTCCAAGAGATGGTTCTATGGGAAAATCCCAACAGATCAGCAGTTTGTGAAATACTTATACCAGCCTGTTTGGCACCAGAAACTATGCCACTGTCAAAGTTTGTTAAATCTTCCCCATTCTGATGCCTGTTTTGGACTTCAGCAGGTTGTCTTGATCATGTCTACATGCCTAAGTGCATTGAGTTGCTTTCATGTGATTGGCTGATGAGATATTTTTCTTAACAAGCAGCTGCACCTCATGAAATGGCAGGTAAGCGTATATAGTTTACCTGCCATGTCACGTACCTGCTAATTAGTGCTAAAAACTTCTAATGAACCGCACAATTTCACTCACAAAGAATAGCAACAGAGTTCTTAGTGATCTAGCAAATACCATGCCATGACTATCTTAAAAGTCCTCCAGACTGTACCTCAAAGCAGCCACTCCTCTAATAATACATAACTTTAACTGCTGATGAAGTTTAGATTAATTATTTATCAAATTTGCCACTGATAAAAGTAAAGGGGAAATTGGCTATAGACCAAAACTAGGTCTTCTTATGCTCAATACTGAGATCGTGATTATGTAAAACGATTGCTCAAAGACTGGAGAAATTGTGGTTTTATTATTCTTTTAGTCTTACGTGGCTTTCCGAGAACTTTGGTTGTAATTTAACTAACAAGCTGAATAAAAAAATTTAAACTCAGCCGAGGTAATCCTGCCACTGTCTGAGGAGAAGTGAATGTGAACTTTAATCAAGGGGTAAAAGTGCACAAAAAGTCTTGAAATGCATAATGAAAGAATTATTACAAAACAGAAAGCATCACAATAATCTATCTCAAACATGCTGTTTTAATAAATGCTGGAAGCTAAAATTGTATTTTTTATTTTTTTTTGGCGACATAGCATTCATGCTGTGTCTCAAAACAGCCTGAGGGGTTTGAGGGTAATAAAAACTGCCTATACCTATAATCACCTCTAAAGCTAGAGTGCAGTTGTATACACCAGGAAGTGGCTTCATTTTTCACCCCTAGGGATTGTATCGGTATAATGTCATACATGACTTAGCCATCATGACGTGAGTTAACCATCCATCCTACACAGCAGCGGGGGTTTTCCCAACTTAAAATGGGTTTTTGGGGTGTGACTACTTATGCAAGCTTGACTGGCACACATATAGTTAAAGGTATGTTAATTAATAGAAAAAAAGGATACTGTAATTACACCTTCCAACAAACTGATGCGTTTACAGTAGTAAACAGCACCTAACAGAGGCTAACACTAGCTAACAGCAGCAAAAATAGCAGCTCTTACTGGCAGAAACTTCAGCATATCCCCAACAACTCGCCTCATTATCGCTGTTGTTGGTCAGAAGTGAGCTTGTCTGACTCATGGAGTCCTTGCAGGAGGTGCAACAGCCTCTTCCAGAGTAAATAAAGGTGGATGCATCTCAACCTGCATTGATAGCTGAGGTAAACTTAGAACACCCATCCACACATGGGGAAAACCTCCAAGGTGGCTCCGCAAAAATTTACTGCAGAAGTGATCATAGGCCCGTCAGTGGTTTGGTTCTTGTAAACACTGTTAATGTTACATAATGTAATTCTTTGTATTTACAGCTGCCGAAACAACTGGAGGCTCAGGAAGGGCTGATAAGTCAGTGGACATTTCCTGGAGAGTGCCTACAGAGAGACGGGACAGGAGATGCCGTCCAGCAGCTTAAGGGCTACATGGAGCTTCTCCGTAACACGGTACTGGCTGCAGACCTCAGAAACTCGCACACAGCAAGAAAGTATTTCGAAAACACAACAAGCGTAAACCACAGCGCTATTTTTATGCTATTTGTGGACACTCGAGGGTATTGATATTCACCCATGAAGGCTTGGCTGATTGCTACCATATGTTAAAGGGAGGTAGTTTTCTAAAGGATGTGTGGCTTCTTTTTTCCTGTGTATCATTAAAGCAGCCTGGTAATGCTTCGAGGGGATTTGAAGGAATAGCAGGAACTGAACTGATGAAAGCACTTTAACAGTCTGAGGCTTCGTGTTGAATTTATAGTCAATCGCTGCCTGGTAGGATGAGGAATTCTGGTGTTTACAGACCTCTGCTGTGTTACGAGATGTAGCTGTAGCTGTGTGTCCAACAGTATAGTCTGTGGTCTGTCTCGTAGTCTGCGTAGCATTAGTGTATAGAGGAAAGACCCTCAATACAGCAGCTTTGCAATAGATAAAAAATGGTTATATCTGATTCTGTAATGTGTATCATCATAAAGGAAATGACCAACAAATGATCCTTTTTGACCAGATCGCCCTGGGGACCAACGTCAAGAACAGATCAGTAACTACAAGCGTCATTTTCATACCTTTTGAAAATTATAAAGTGGCGTATTTAGCAAAAAAAAAAAATCTCTGCAAAAACCTCCCTGCAACAACAACCTTGGGGACGTAATTTGTTGTTGATGCTTCCATCCATACAATAAAATGACTGGAACCATCAGTGCATCCATTAATCTCTATACCATAAGGTTTCAATTTATTGTAAGAATCCATGTGCCAAATAGCATTTGGCCCTTTAGTGCTGTACTGCCATCACCTACGACACTTTGCTCTTTGACGCTCTACACCGCGAGGATCAGTTTCTTTAATAATCTGTTGGATTGACCCGCTGTACCACAAATCCCATTTGAATAGCTCAAAGGTGTCCAGAGATATCCTTGCGTCTGTCCATTGTGCTGTAGTTCTTTATGCACAAATGACATCACCTCATCCAAATCGGTGTGTTGTCTTCTGGATAGACCCATTTCTTAACGTCGTCTCTTCGAAGTCTGGATGCTTATGATAATGTGCTGATTCTGAGCTAAAATCATGAGTATTTATTTGGTGCTAGATCCAATATAAAAGTAAAATTTAATTAGGTCGTCTAATGTTGGGAAAGCAAACCCAATGTGCAAAGAGACGAGTTTGCCTGACCAACCTTTTTCTCTTAAATTTGCCACTTTAATATAGAAACTTTCCCCTTTGCAGGCCCCGCCCTGTATTTTTTTTTTTTCTATCTTCAGCGGACCTAATATGCCGTCGTAAACAAATGAATGTGTCAGCATGCAAATAGATAAATGTTTTCAGCCAAGACATGTCAAGTGACCGAATGCGTGCAACACAGTAGTCAATTTGCTCATTGACAAAGACTCATTCAGACTGATGGCTACATGCTGGCAATTTGTCTGCATTCATGAATTAGAAAGCAGTTATTTGCAAACCTGCAAAAATCTCTCTGAGAGTGACTGCAGTCAGTCCAAGTCAGACTGTGACTGTTTGCACAAAGGTTGCGTTCCCTTAAGGTGCAATCGGCTTGTGATCAAAGGTGCTCGTGAGTGTGCAACACCCTCAAGCTCTGAGCAACCATTTAGTCACCACAAGTTGCAGTCAGCTACAGAATGTGAAAAAAATTCAATACACTCACCAATCAGAGGCAGGGAGGATGCTTTTTACCCATGTTACTGAGCCATTGGCATGCTCTGAATTAGTAGGTAGTATTTGATTTTAACTTAATTAAACTTTAACTGTCTGGTGCTGGACTGCTTTTTGGTTGAGCTGAAGTTTGCTTAGCTAATGTTATCTGCTTGAGATGAGTCCTCTTCTTCATTGTTTCCCCAGAGTTTTTTAATTAATTTTTTTATAAAATATTGATATTTTGGTGCCAGTTTAGCTTAGTGGATGAGCTAGTGATCATCTGCCACATGACCAGAGTGCAGCAGTGTCTTCGCTGCTCCACTATCCAATAAAGGTAAAAATGCCCCAAATTTTTCTGGTCTGTACATGACTTGCTCAACCTTCTGAGCCACAGCCACCCCGATACAGAAACCTGAAGGACATACACACACTTTAATAAATGTGAAACTGTAGGGAAAACGTGCTGCCTAGTGCAATTTGGAGAAAATTCATAGATCAGATTGTTTGAGGTCCAGCTCCCAGATTGAAACACCACAAGCGACAGGCTCATCAGGTGTGTCTGTGTTATCCAGAGATCATTTCTAACATCCTGAACATTTGCAATAAGGACCGTTCTCCTTGGCAGGTGCAGACAGCAAGTGTTAAATAGTAATAGTAATTATATGAAGTGGAAAAATGTTGAGTGTAAAGAAATGCATTGTCATAAGGGGCATCGAGCTTTTTTATCCTTAACACGTAACATCCAGGTCCCGGACTATCGTCAGTTTACACTTTGGTGACTAAGTGTGCCTTTGTTCCACTGACTCTTGATGCTTTCTTCTTGCTGGTTATCAGATTGACTGTTGATATTTGACCTGTTGCCTACTGGCAGGTGATGTAATCTCCTTTGTAACAAAACATTCAAACAGCTGTCTCCTGATGGCTTCAGGGTACTAGACATGTTTCCACTATTCCTATGCAATAAACCCTCTATTGTTGTGTCAGGTTTGGAAATTATAGAGTTACACAGTCTTGTCTTTTTGTGACCAAAGATGTACGTCATGTCTTAGCGATTTCTAGTGGGGAAAAAAGGAACAGTCCAACTGAAGTATTTGTATGATACTGTCTGACTGTTGTTCCTTCATTCCACAGTTTCACCCAGCTATACTAGCACCATGATTCTCGTTTGCTTTGTTTACAGCTGTACACTGCTGACCGGTGTTGTATTTTTTATTTATTTATTTTAAAAAAGCAAACAAAAAAAGAGCTCCCTGAAGCAACAGAACCATTGTAGAAAACTCAAAAGAAAGAAAATGTGCCAATATTCCTGTCAGGAAATCATGACTGGTCCTGGATTAAGTGTTCCATTGATCGGCCATCATGCATGTCACCCGTGTTTATTCTTGAGTCATTATCGGGTTGATATTAGGTTTTGTCTGACCAAAGATGATTACATACTATTATGGGAGGCGATAAGAGAAAGAGGAATTTTTGCCTTACAGAAAATTAGATTAAAATAATAAATGAATTAGACTTACAGTGCTTTTCCTCTTCATCTTTTCTGACTGTTTTTTTCCCCACTAGTTTAGCATTTTTCAAAGTGTCACTACTGGTACCATGGGGCGATACCTGGACTCTGCAGAGGTTGCACAGTAGTCCCAACTCCTGCAGGATGGCACATCAATACGTGCCATTGCCAGAAGGTTTTCTGTGTCTCCCAGCACAGTCTCAAGAGCATGAAGGAGATTTTATGAGATAGACAGTTACTCTAGGAGAGCTGGACCGGGCTGTCGAAGGCCCTTAACCCATCAGCAGTATCTGTTTCTGCTCGTTTATGCAAGGACAAATAGGATTAGCCTTGCCAGAGCTACAAAATGACCTCCAGGAGGCCACTCATTTGAGTTTCTGACCACGTGGCTGAAACAGACTTCATGAGGGTGGCATGGGGGCCCGACGTCATCTAGTGGGCCCTGAGCTTACTCCCTAGCACCATAAAGCACAATTGGCATTGGCCATAGAATACCAGAATTGGCCCACTGGCCCGCTGTGCTTTTCATAGATGAGTGCAGGTTCACCCTGAGCACATGTGACAGACGTGAAAGACTCTGGAGAATCCCAGGCATGCATGCAAACACATGGGGGCCACACAAATTACTCAGTACCATTTTAAGCCACAGCAATGAAATTTTGGCAAAAATGGACTAGCTTGCCACATCATTATTTTTTTTTTACTTATTTTTTTGGGGAGCTTGATTCTTCTCATTTCCATCAAACAACAAGGCATCCTTTTCTTCCTAACACATTACCAGTGTAGATTTTTCCCCATGGATGTTTGATGTGTTTTCAAAGCGTTCCTCTAACTTTTTTGAGCAGTGCACTTTCTATCTTACACACACACTCTCTGATTGGCAGTTTTGAGGTTCAGCATCCTGACCAGCGACACCTCGACTGACTGGAGGATCCAGTTACCACCAACCTTCCAATTATCAAACACATCCCTGTACCTCCTCAACTGCAGCTGCCCCATCCCAACAACCTCCCCTCATTATCTGACCTTTAAGTTCCATAACCTGAATTTATGTCTGAAAAAAGCTGTAAATTCTCATGTATAACCAGCTCTTTTAAACCTCTTCAGTGACTGATACACTTTATTTGTCTCCAGTGGCAGGCAGCGGTGGACTGTGCCACCGACACTGAGCGTCAGCAGCTCTGTGAGCAAGTGTTTCAGGGTGGAGAAGAGGAGCTCGGTCTGCTGGAGGCTCTCAAGCTGCTGATGCTGAGCAGAGCGGCGGAGCTGCACGGCTGCATGCAGGGCGGTGAAGACGTCCCCCTCTTCTGCTGGCTGCTGTTTGCCCGGGACTCCTCCGACTGTCCACGCTCTTTCCTCTCCAACCACCTCAGCCACGTGGGCCTGACCGCAGGGCTGGAGCAGGTGGGAAGCGTCTCGGTTATTTTTGACAGCTTTATGGTAAAAGGTTGCTGGGAGTTTTCTTCTGTCGTGCTCAGTAACAAAAACAACAATTAAGGATGAACATCACGAGGTGGGTGTGTTAACATTTTTGTCATGTGAGAGCTGAATAGTAAAACATGCCAGCGTTTGCTCTGTTTTTTTTTTGTTTGTTTGTTTGTTTTGAGCGATGGTAGTGCTGAACCATCGGCCCTGTGCCGGAGGTGGTTTTCAACTGCTGAGCGTTTTAATTGTTATTTTCACTTTTTGAATAAAAGCTTTTACAAGCTCGGCTTCTATAAAGAGACTCCACCCATAAATGTTTTGTGCTGGAGCAGCTGATCAAACATGGAGCTGTTTGAGAAGTCTGCTGGAGTTCCTCTGTAACCGTGCAATTATCCCCCCCCCCCCTTTGCGTTTTCTCTCTTGGGCAGGTGGAGATGTTCCTGCTGGGCTACGCCCTGC
>VUQG01045021.1:9026-19677 GCA_015106755.1 Etia nguti | reverse complement strand
CCTGCAGTGTACCATTCAAGTTTACAGACTGTACAAGGCAGACACAGAGGAGTTTGTCACCTACTACCCGGACGACCATAGGGATGACTGGGAGTCTGTGTGCCTTGTCACAGAGGATGATCGCCACTACAATGTGCCCGTTGTAGAAGCTGCAGAAAAACAAAAGGAGCTCCCCTCCAGCTGATTGGCACTGCAGAGAAACCTCCTGCCATACAAACACCCCTCAGGTCGATCAAGATGAATAGATTTACCAGGTAAAGGTTTAGTTTTGGGAAGTGTGCTTATAAATTGACAGCCAGCAGTAACTATGCTTAGCTTAGTACAAAGATTCGAAGTAAAGGGTACAAAACATACAACCACCAGCGCTTTTACTTGTTTTTTTAACTTTAATCCACACAGAAAGCAATGACACATTATGGTTTTCTTCGCCTCTGTCTTCTTCTCTAGACAGAGGCGCCTCGCTAACCTTTCTCTATTTCCTTAATTATCTATTAACCTTTTGTGGTAATCAATGATTTTGTCCTCTTGCTATTATGTTTTAAATCAGTAACAGGTTATATAATTGGCTTCAGAAATTTTAAGCCAGGCTTTTGTTAAATTTCACATGTTAATTTCACGTAACAGAGGCCAAGCAAACAAAAACACACCCATGCTGTTGAGAGCAGAACAGGTTAGACAGACACACACGCATCAGCCCGAATCGGCTGCTGCAGCTGTGCCGAGCATGAATCACATCTGTCTGGACTGTCAGATGAAAAAGGGATCGCAGATATGTTACTTTAAATTATGAGCGATCTTTATCACTGTGCACACACTCCACCAGAAGTAGAGGTAAATGCACATTAAGAGGCTGGTCTCAATTTTAACCTCCATTATAAAACAGCTGTTTAAATATCAACAGGGAAGAGAAATAAGATGAACTCTTCTGTTGTGATAGCCAGTTGGCTTAAATTAAGATACTTCTGAAGTAAAGGTGCTGATGGGAGGATGTTTTTACCTTTTTAATGAGTTAGTAACCTGAAACCTACAGACCTCCACAAGAGACTATGATTTTTGTTTTGGGGCTTTTATTAGAGACGTTCCTGGCTAGTCATCAATTCTAAAAGACAAAAAAATCACTCCAAAAACTTTTAGAATTGAGCAGACTTTAAATCAGGGATGTCAGCGATCTTAATCAGTGGGAAAAGCAGTAGAACACACAAAAATACAGTCCAGTATAAGTCCAGGATTTCTTACATTGTCCAAAGATATCCAGTTGGCCAGATTGGAGTCTTTGCCAGGCCAGTTCCTGCCCCCGGGACTTATGTTTGACACCCCTGCTTTAAACTTGTTGAGTTAAAAATTTGACATTCTGCAAAAATTTTGCATGTATTTTAGGACCTACATGAAACAGTCGATCACATTCCGCGCTAATCAAAAGCAGTAGCCTTGCTTTCATCCATGCGAGCACACCCCGGTGCAGAATGTGTTTAAACCCGGCTTCAGCTGCTTGTTTAACCAGCTATTTCAGCAGCTGACTAGCAGGGGCAGCAACATTTAAATAACTAGTCGACTGGTATTGTTTGACAAATATTATGGTCTGCTGTGTAGTAGGGCCCATTCAATAAGTTTTTGCTGCAGTTTTAGTGAGTTACTGTTTGAATGTTGCGCTGATTACAGAGCGTATCCATCTATGCACTGCACCCATACAGTCTGTATGTGAAGCTTTCTGGATAACCTTGCGAGCATTAGCTGACACGCTGACATGTCTAGCGCCAAAAACCAAAGTGCTTAAGGCCATCAAGCAAATGTAACGTAACAGTGGCTGTCCATCTTCTATATACAGTCTATGCTTTTGGCAGAGAACGGCTAGCTGTTCCCCTCCGCTTACAGTCCTTATGCTAAGCTAAGCTGGCGGCCTCCTGCTTCACATATCTAACTCAGCCAATAAGCACACGTCCCAAAAATCTTGACCTATTCCTTTAAAAAACAACAACAACAACAACAAAAAAACCACACACAACAAAATGCTGATTCAAGACCACGTACAAGATTTGGTTTACATTTTCTTGTACACACTGTACTGTATACACAGTTTTCTATTTGGATATGTGTACATATCAGATATCCTGTGATTATCTCAGATAGACGCAGATTCCTTTGCAGGGTGTCATTTTGGAAGAGAAAAAAAAGCCCAAATTTTCTCAGCAGCCTTTTTTTTGTTTTTTGTTAGTGTAAAATTTTGAGTGAAGCTGCCAAAAGCGCCAAAAAGTTTAAGTGGATGGTATTTACACTGGATGTTGGGCACTTTGAGTATTAATTTATTGTTTTGTTTTTTAAAACAAGTGTGACCGTCTAAATTCATTAAGTGAAGCAGCTGAATTCGTCAATGAAGGGTTGGACGATTTATCAGGTTCAACACCAGATGACGATCAGAAGATTACTCACATCCTCTGTGTCAGAGGTGTGATTTGTGACAGGCTGTGTGTGCATGTGTGTTTGACTTTGTGTGTGTGTGTGTGTGTGTGTTAAACTCAATGTGTAACATGCTGCCTTTTAACCAAGCTGTTCTGAAGGGAAGAAATGTGCCAATGTTGCTGCTAACACTGGCGACAGTCCCAACCACCAGCCGCTGGACTCAGTAGAAAAGGCTCGCTTGGTCCTCCATGTTGCCTTAGAAATAATGCACAGTAAGAATGAATGTTTGGTATTGGTGATAAGAGGCCATTTATATGTCCTAATTCCAGAGCAGGTAAAGGCGATTAAAGAAAAGAAAATGTTATGCCATTTGCAGGAATGTTCTTGCACTGTCAAAAGTTTTGGATAGCATTTAAAAAAATGTTTGGGGGTTTTTTTTGTTGGGGGGGGGGTGGATTGAGGTCTGTAGACAAAATAAAACAGTGTAAAAACATTCTTAAAGTGGATCTTTCCTCTTTGTCTTCTGTATACTGTTACAATAGTGGATGCTCATTTAAAATAGGGCCAGTGTTTTAAAAAAAAAAAAAAAGCTCGGCATATGCACAAGTAATCGCTTTCATCCCATTTAAGAGTTTTTTTCGTTTTTCTAATCTTGGCTCTGCATGATGTCAGTGAGGGAAAGGATATCCCTAATATGGTCATCTCACAAGCTCTACCCACAAGTTTGCAAGGTGCAGCCAATTAGAATAAAGTTGTGTTAAACAGGATGAGTTTAAAAGCATCTTCAACTGGGTCTTTATGCAGCTCATCCTCTGTGTGAAACAAGCCATCTCTTTAAGGCTTCCCTATTTTAACTCTTCGCCCTTTGATGCCTTCTTGGGGTAACCGTTGTTTCTCTTTCCTGAACTGGTGTGTCTCTGGAAGACCTGCTTCCAGAACAAAATGACTGGCTATGCAACAGAAGACTAGGTATACTCTTGGAAAAACCTGGAAACTACTCTTCTAAACTACAAAGCCACATCTTTGTAGATATATACTGAGCCATTAAGGGTACTAGGGGAGGTCTTAAGATGTCTTTATTGGGGAAAGAGTTGAAGCCCACTTTCTTCTTATTGGTTGCCCCTCACCTGGCTTCTGAAATCTGAACCTGGTGCTTGTGAGCACCGCTTCCTTCGCTTGCCAGCGTTATTTTATTTTGCTAATATTAAATTGAGATGTGGAAAAGAACAAAAACAAATTAGTTTGTACTCACAAAAGTGACTAAAGTTTTGCAAGTTTGGTCAAATTTGTCAACAGAGCCCGCACGATGAGACTTTGAAAGCACAGATTTGTGTTTTAATGCATGTTTTAAACGTATTAAATCTCACCCCTGACACGAACCTCACATAATGAATAAAAAAAAATCTAAGCTGAAACCGTGAAAATCCGCTCTAAATTCAGTTCTCTTTAGTTTCCGATGCCAAAAATTAAAAAATAAAACAATATAGCACTTTAAAAATTCTGCCATAACTGAACTTATAACCAAGAAATGACATTTTCTTGGCTCCATCCAAACACGCTCAAACCATCTGAACGAGAGTACAACAGGATATCGTTATGCAGCTTTAACCCTGGTTACCTGCTTATTGTAGGACAGAACAGTGGGTTTAACTTCCACTCACTGGTTGTGTGAAACTGCTTTCATATTTCTGTTAACAGGCGTTCGTGTGGGGACAAAGGCTGAAACGTCAGCTCAGTTTGAAAACTTTTGTTCTCTGAAACTACTGACGGCAATCTAGTGAGTGAAACTTTACTCTGCTGTCACTAAAAACGGAGCTCTGAAGTTTTATTCTGCTACTGGAAAAACTTTTTCCATCGACAAGTTAAAATTTCAGGTTAGGTATCTCAAAATTTAGACATTTGACTCAGTAAACTCAATTTTTGCCTGGGAATTATTGTTCAAATTTATTTTTTCAGAAATGGCAGAAACGAGCTTCCATACAAAACGGTCTCTGTTTGGCTTTCCTAAAGGAATAAACACAAGATTAAAATTTTATTTCACAACCAAAATGGCATTTTTAATTAAAACCCTCCAAACCTGCAGAGTAGTGGGAATATTTTACAAACCCAAATTTTGTGACCATATAACATGTAGTGGTTTACACATTTGACAAGTAAAAGGCTGCTGGTTTGATTCCAGCTGAAGACACAAATCCCCTTGGGGTTGTATCAGGAGGGGCATCTGGTGCAAAACTGTCAATTTAAACATGCGCAGCGACCCTTTTTGCCAGAAGCGGCAAAAAGGTAGCTTTTATATGGAAACCCCCCTTTATTAAACTTTAGCAAAACACAAGAGAAGGAAAAAAAATATATAATTTTTGAAATTTTTAAACCCTCATTGATTACTTGTACATTTCCCAAGTTTCAAATAAGTACAGTGTATCTATACTGTGAGCACCCAACAGTGTGTACACATGACAGAAATGCATAATAGATCCACTTCAGGGGGAGACAAACAATCATGATTTTGCAGTGGCATCTGTTAGACTCAAAGAAACAAGAAGGTAAAGCCAGTTCCAGGTAAGCATGAAGATTATTAATAAAGCAATTTATTTGCCAAATAAGAATGCCTTTACAGTATATACAGTACATATGACAGCCTGAATACCACCAGGAAAATGCTGGGCAAAACAAAAGTAGATTGACTCCCAGACTGCATGGAAAGAGAACAATCATAACTATTTTTTTTGGTGTTTTGGTTCGTTTTGAAACACGCAGTGATATATAACGAGGGATTCCTGACCCCCCTGGGCAATTAAATATACACGATGCATTACCTATATAAAACAACAATAATCTGTACACCGTTGTATGTAAAATACGATTGCACAACCCAACAAGTCCCACAGTATGTCTATCTGAATCCAAGCAAGGCCTTGCTGCTTAATCGTCGATTAAAGAACATAAAGAACTCTGTATTTTTTGGCAACTCCACCACCACTCGACAGACGCTTCCATTCTCGCTGCTGAGGAGGAAGAGATCTCCCGTGTCGATTTTCCCTTGTTTACCAACACATGAAAAATGATTATTACGCCCCGCTGATTATGAGCACTGAAGATCGGAAGACGCTAACGGTATTTACATTGATGGATGAACACGTGGAGGTGCATGGCTTTCTTTACAGTGTGCGCGTTAATGGTGAGGTGGTCGACGTGAAGAAGAAGACCTCAGTTCTGTCGAGGGGACCTCTGAAACCAAAACCATACTCGGGGTCCCCTCTCTCCTCTCCTCCAGCACCGTATGTCCCACATTGAGCTCGGCTTTACCTCCCCCCCCCCATCCCCCATCCATCCTCGGATCTCACTCCTGTTCCTCCTCGTCCTCCTCCTGGAGCTCCTCGATGGCATCCATCTGATTCCTGGAGCACACCTCGCTCATGGGGGCCGAGTTCTCGCCCTCCACCACCAGCTCGTTGGACATCTCGTTTTTCTGTAGACAAAGCAGATGGGGGAAATGGAAACGGAAACTAAAAAACATTGCTGTGCTGAGTCAAACAAGTAAAAATGAAGCCACTGTGAATCCAGCTGTGTCCAGAGGTTACAAAATCCATCCAGCAGCACCTCTAAAGTCTCTAGTTAACACCTTACATCTGTTTAATCTGGATGACAACCGTGGAAAACAGCAGTTTGCAGGTTTATGTGCCTGATTATTTCTTGGCTGAGTGCAATGATTTCACCATGAAGCTGCCTGGATCAAACACCAGGAGGTCACAGCGTTTTAGCCAAGAAACACCACGGCCTTCTGGCTATGATCTCAGCTAGTTATGTTATCCAGTTAGACGTTTTTGTGCAGATTAATGAGCTGTAAGGTGTTAATCAGAGAGCTTTAGCTTTAGTTTCCTTTAAACGGGGAAAGACCAAATGTTTCCTTCAAGTCCTCATGCAAAGCTAGGCTGACTACTGATTCATAATGAGCAGAAAAATATGATGCACCATTCATGAAAGACATACATACATATTCCTTTAAAATAAAAAGCAAAACTGGAGATTGTTTATTTGCCTAAAATGGATTAAATGGAAGAGACGCCATGTTTTCAGATACACGTCTTTTTAATACAGCATGAACATGGTGCAGCTTGCTGCTTCAACAGGATGCCGGCAGTAACGAGGTCGTTCATCTAAAACGGCTGTCCTTACAAATGAACATTCTCCTGAAATAAACAAAGAAAATGTTATATTTCTGACAATCAGAGAGGTGCGCTCACATAACAGCAAGTACAAGTTTATTAAAGCTGTACCATTTTCAGTTTTACAATTTTTTTTTATTTAAGAGAAACAGAACATTAAAGGTGACCCATTATGATTTCACCTCCATATTTTTTATTCTCGGATTCTGCTAGAGGAGCTTTGCATGACTTACAGCTCAAAATAATCCTTCATAATAATCATGCCGTGCAGCCCCTTAGTTCGACCTGTCTGCAACAAGTCGTTTTAGCTCCTCCTCCTTTGTGCAAGCTTTCTACTGATTGGCTGCTCCTTGTAAATAGAAACAGTGGGTGGGAGTTCTGTACCCGAGGTGACTGTATTAGGCCTCGGTGCGTGACCCTCAGTGACCTTCGGTTGCTATGGCAAAATTCCCTGACAGGTTGGGGAGTTGTTGTTGGCTGTTGCTGGGTGAATAAAATCACAAAGAGTGCCCCTGCACTAAAAACCTCCTTGGACTGCATTGAAGGTGAATGGTTTCACTACCAAAGTAAAAGCTGAGCTTGACCTGCAAGCAGCAAACTTTTATTTTGAAGGCAAACTTTCTCTGTTTCCAGTTTGTATTGGACTTCACAGTTTCAATTTAATTTGTTGCTGTAAAATTTATATTATAAGGTAATACATTTCAAAATTGGAGAAAACCCAAACAATCAGACGATCCCTTATGACCAATCACTCGTCATCCTGTTAATACTCCGGTTTAACAGGAGGGCAGTGCGTTTGCAGACGTTTTGCTATCTTCCCAACAAACCACGGGCCACTCTGGTGTTTTAGTGACCAAAGCAATGACAAGGAGGGGTTTTTTTGTGCAGCGCCATCTTTGCCAGAAGTCACTTGCCAACTGGTCTGGGAATACAACCTGTGGTTGCTAACTAATCTCTAGGAGTGCGAGACTGAAGCCTGAGGGATGGCCACTGTCACTGACCTCACAGAGATCAGTCTGAAGCCTGAGCTTGTGGCTCACCAACATGTTATTTCAAACTTCAGCCAAGTTTCATGTGAGCATCCACCAGTAGTCCAACAGTAATGAGAGAAAGACAGGAGAAGCATAGCAGGTCCACTTTAAGCCCATGCACAGGGATAAATAAAAATGCCAGAGCCTTTTCCTTGCATGCGTGCTTTGATGGAAGGATAATGACTAAACAGGAAAATTATAATTAGTGAGGAACACACCATCTGTTCACAGACCCATAAAAAGCAAAACAAAAAAGCAAAAGCAAAAAGAGGTGTGTACTCATGTTTAGAATGACCTCAGTCCAGGTGTTCTCACCTGTTGTCGATAAACATAGCAGGCTGCTATGGCAACCATTGTTGACTCCCCTATGAAACCAGCGAGGAGGGATCCGACCCCAAGTGTGGCCCCGTGAACCCTGAAACACACACAAAAAAAAAGGAGCAGATTAAGTTTTTAACACATTGAGTTAAACGTGAACCAGTGCGGACGTGAATTTGCCCGTCAGGAGTAAAAGTGAGAAACCGCAGCTACGTATTGCATAACGGTAATCCTGACTCACAGCGCTGACCTCTGTGAACCTCTCAGTGCTCTCTGAAGTGTTGGCTTACCCCATATAAGGCAGCACAACTAGACTGGTGATGAGGACAATGATGCGCAGAACGGAGCTGGGGGCCAGCACAAAGGTCTTTTTCAGGGTCATGAGCCATCCAGTCAAATGAGCCCGAACAGTCACTGCAAACACACAGAAAACAGAAACACTGCCTCACTTGTCCGAGCGAAACACCAGTAAAAACCACAGCTGGAAGCAAAAATGAACCTGAGAGAGAAAAAAAAAAAAATAAATAAATTTTTTAAAAAAAGGTGCGTCTTACCTGGAAGGGGAAAAAAGGAGAAAATCCTGAGCGGGACCACGCACAGCTTAGCGAAACTATCCTCCACTCCAATTACATCAACCAGGATCTTCTCTGACACATGAGGACTCCAAAACACCACAAAGCAAAGCTGTGCAGGAAACGAATAAAGACTAAATTAATTTATCCCCCGCTACGCCTCAATAGATTTCATTAGTTCATTAGCTCGAGGGGCTTCGGACCGGACGCGGGCCCCTTTGAAGCTCCCATAAAACAAGCGAGCGAGCGAACACATGACGGACGGCGTTATTGTTCCTAGAAGGCGTTTCCGAAGCACGTGCAACATTACTGTAGCCATCTCAAAGCAATTATCCTGCGAGCTGAGCATTAATAGTGTTAAACAGGACAGCAAACTGATCTGAACATGAATAATACATCGCTTTGTTTCGAACTGTATAACAGTTTCTCTGCACGCCGTACTTTGACTAGGATCAGAGGGGCTCTTCTATGAAGAGAGATTAATGAGCGAGGGAGGTATGTTGAGTCTAAAGCCAGAGTATTCAGTGTCACAACAAAAGCTCTGTCTTTAATGTGGCAGGTCATCACAGCGGCTAATGCCGAACATATACCGTGGTCTGGGAACAGGTCGTGTGTGTTCAGAGATTCTTTCAGCTTAAAGCATGCCTTAAAGGTCATGCAGACTGCCACATGCAACCTGTTGAGATGAATCCGAATCACACCAGAAGGATGCTGCACAGTGCTGCAAAATGCACTATCCAGTCAAATTCACATGCAGAAAATAAATATTTTTATGCTTTGGTTCCAGCCTGATGGCATCTGCAGACAGTGTGGACAGAGTCAGACATGAATCCGCCAACATTTAGACGTGTCATTGTAAAGATTTAGAGCTCTGCGGTGTCAGAATGTGTTAGGAACTGAACAGAAATGCATTTGCAAGATAAAAAATTTTTAAAAAAGGACTTTTTGCTGCACCAGTGTTGCTTTTCGGTTATTTTTTTTTACCTTCATAGATCTTTAACACCAGTTCCTCTGGTAAACTCTAATTGGAGCAGGCTGGACTCGGTTGACTGATTTTTGTGCAGATGACGAGAGAAATGGCAAAACAGAAACCCCCCTTTTATGTGAGCGTGCTCAGAGCCCGAAACAGGAAGACTGGGTTAACAGAGAAAGCTGATAACAGGCTATCACGCCCGTGGTTATTGCTGACTGGGTTTTTTATGTTTTGTCTAAAATGTCTGGTCTTGTCAAATTTGCTTCAAATTTACTCTGGACAGGTCGCCAGACTGTCACAGGCCTAACACACTAGCTTAGAGTGATTTTTCCCCATCTTACCACTCTAGTCTCAAACGATAAATGTAAAATGCAACACCAGCTGAAAAAACACCTGTTACTGCTCTAGTTTTCATCGCTCTGTAAACCTGCCTCTAGCTCAGCACCCACTGACCCAGATTCTCTCGTTCAGGTCTCTCTTATGCCATCTAATCTGAAAATGAATGATGACTAATCCCGCCGTCACGGAGATGCAGCGAACTCTGGCTTTAAACTCTTGTCCTGTGTGGTGCACTCTGTGGTGGAAGCAGAAGTTTCAATACTACATTATTAATACTACACAGCCAGGATGTTAAATATGCAGTGCAGCGGATGGCTGGGAAAACTGAACTTTTTTTTTTTTTTTACTTAATGACCAAAAGGTACTCATTGTTACCTCTTTTTACTGAAACTACTTCTTAGTCTTTGTAGGCACTGAAAATTACACCTTCACATTCAGAAGAATTACACGGTAAATGCTGTGAAATTACACCCCAAGTTGCCGACTGGATTATAAAGTCCTAACTTTTTACACATGAAACGGGCTCAGTCTGGAGACTTTTAAATTAAAGTTATAAGGCAACAATTTTATAGTTTAGTTAGGTTCTGTGGTCAATGATAATTGCTCTCAGTCAGCAGCCTTTGACTTAGCTCACTTATGACAAGGAACGAGTCAAAAAGTCACTTTTCTGTCCACTGGCATGTTGAATGGAGCCTTTCATAGTCAGTCATGATATTTCTCCCTACACACCTTCACAAAAATTAAAAAACAAGTCAAAAGTGAATGATTTAATCAGTTTTCTTGCCCAGTAAAACCGCTTCAAATAGTTAAAAAAAAAAAAAAAAAAAACAAACCCCCCCCCCAAAAAAAAACCCC
>VUQG01045020.1:0-11636 GCA_015106755.1 Etia nguti | reverse complement strand
CTGCAACAGGACAACATCAGAGGGGTTTGGAACAGCCTGAAGATGATCTCAGGACAACAACCAACCCCCCAGGCTGCAGGAGACTTGGGGTGGGTGAATGACCCAAATAAATATATTAATAGGTTTGATCAACCACCCACCCCTTCCCCAGCATCACTCTGGCCAAAATAACATCTCTGATGGACAGAGTCTCCCACCCCATGCATGTAAATGTTGCTGAACTGCAGAGCTCCTTCAGTGACAGACTGCTGCATCCTAGATGCATGAAGGAGCGTTTCCGCAGGTCCTTCCTCCCTGCAGCTGTCAGACTGTACAATCAGAACTGCTCCCAACAAACATAGAGGTTTACATCAGCGCTGTAACTATATTTATCAACCGATTCACACTATAACCTGGGTTTTCCCTCTTATCTGTATTTCAGTTTATTTAATTTAATAACTGTACAGTTCTCTGTTTCTGGTAACCATTGTCCTTGATATAAATGTGTATAAAAAGTATATTTTTCTGTTCTGTGTCCTGTGTCCTGTTTATTTGTATATGTGTCTTTCTTGATGCTGTTACATCCAAATTTCCCCTTATGGGACAATTAAAGGATTATTCTATTATATTTTATACTATTCTATTCTAATAAATTAAGCTAGCTCACCAGGGGTGGCCAACTCCAGGCCTCAAGAGACGGTGTCCTGCAGGTTTTAGGTAACACCCTGGGTTAACACACCTGAATCCAATGATTAGTTCATTACCAGGTCTCTGAAAAACTTCAAGACATGTTGAGGAGGTCATTTAACCATTTAAATCAGCTGTGTTGGATCAAGGACACATCTAAATCATGAAGGACACCGGCTCTCGAGGCCTGGATTTGGCCGCCCCTGTAGTACACCCTCACCCTTTCTCTGACCCTCAGTGACCTCTGACCTTTAGTGACCTCTGTTCTCCTGTTGCAGGTGTGTTTGTGCTGCTGCTGTCTGCACTGACTGTTTCTGCAGGTGAGTTGATGGAACTGAAAAAAATTAGTGAGAATCCAACAAGAACACAAATACATTTACTCTGTCTGTGAATCTGTCGGCCCTTCAGTCTCTCTGAGTGTAAATCCAGAGTCAACGCAGTTCTTCAGTGGCGGTGGTCTAGCGATTCTGACTTGTGATGATGATGATGATGATGGAAAAAGAGTTGATGGATGGACAGTGAAGAGGACCAGAGGATGACTCACTGAGAGGTGTGGAGCAGCTGCAGGCCTTGTTATTAAAAAGTCTCAGTGTCAACTCAAGTTGCGCAAACCATCTGATGGAGCTTACTTCTGTGAAAGCTCATCTGGACAGCGTAGCGATGAAGTCAACATCATTGTTTCAGGTACAGATGTTCCAGCTGTGTCTGTATGACTCTGTGTGTTGGTGGAAGTCTGTCTCTGTATCACTCTTTTTGTGTCTCTGTTGGTCAGATGGTCCCCTGATCCTGGAGCTCCCTTCATCTCCTGTATGGACAGGAGATAATGTGACTCTGCAATGTCAATGCAGAGATGGTAAACCGGGGAACACTGATTTCTATAAAGATGGTGATATGATTGGATCTGATCCTGAAGGAAAGTGGACTCTAACTAACTTTCAGAAGTCTGATGAAGGTCTCTACTCGTGCTCAACTGATGATCATCCAAATACTCATGAAAGCAGACTGACAGTCAGAGGTCAGTGCAATGATCTTTCTCCTTATTCAACCTTTTTTCCTTGACTTTAGTCATTAAAAGATTGTAGTTTATATTTCACTTACCAATACATGTTCTGTTAATGTATTCAGGTCACATAAACTAGAAGGACTAGGGAAAACTATCCCATCATTACAAAGGTTGGAATATTAAAGACGGAAAAAAGAGGTCCATCTTCACTGTAGTGGCACAAAACCTCTATTTGACATTAAAACACTGCTGGATTTACTAAAGAGACTCAGTGTCAGGTTGTGACTGACAGATGTGAACATTAGTTTCTTAAATCTTTAACATATTGTATTGTTAAACTGTATATGTTACTGTACTGGAGCTACTGTAACCCATATAATTTCCTTAGGGATTAATAAAGTATTCTGATTCTTACTTTAAGTTTCAAATGTACAACTTACTGCAAATTCTTCTAAAGTAAACGCTGAAAAAAGCCCATCTCATGGCTGCTGTGATAGATGCAGGAAATCTCTTTGGAATGAGAACATATCTTCTGCTGATTGGGTACACCACAGTAGTATCACCTGTAATTTCATGATAACATTGGTACTGTAAACAAGCAAGCAAGTAATTTATTTATATAGCACATTCAGAACAACTCCCAGCTGAAAACAAAGTGCTGTACACTTGACATGCCAAAAATGATAAAGAGAAGGCCCTCTCCCCTCTGAGCTTTTTCTTGGACCTGGGTACCTCCAGGAGCAGCTTGTCAGCTGACCTGACCTGGGGGGTGAGTAAAGATGCAGAAGCTCAGGGAGGTAAGGTGGGGCAAGACCCTTTAAGCATTTAAAAACAAACATGAGAATTTTAAAATGAACTCTAAAATATACAGGCAGCCAATGGAGTGAAGCCAGGATGGGAGTTTGTGCTCTCTTTTGCGAGTTCTGGTTAAAAGTTGTGCAGGAGCATTTTGAACCAGCTGCAGACGAGAGAGAAGATGCTGACCAACTCCAAAATAAAGAGCATTACAGTAATCTAAATGAGATGAAATAAAAGGATGGATTACTGTTTCAAAATGTGGCCTAGATAAAATAGGTCCTACTTTTGCCAAACGCCTTAAATGATAAAAACTGGACTTGACAATAGCCCTAATTTGAGTGTCCAATTTAAAATCAATCTCCATCTTAAAACCCAGGTTAGTAACAAAAGTTTTAAAATACTCTGCTATTGATTTGGGACCCCTGGCTGAGGGATCACAAGGTCCCTTAGGACCAAACACAGTCACCTCAGTTTTGCTTGAATTACTTCTTAAAAAGTTTAGGTACGTCCAAGATTTAACATCTTCTAGACATGCTAGAAGTGGTTTAATGGAGAAGGCAGCTTTCTGCTTCAGAGGCAGATAAATCTGACAGTCATCAGAATAACAGTGGAAAGATATTCCATGCCTTCTAAGGATGGTTCCCAAGGGCTGTAAATAGTATGAGAAAAGCAGATGTCCTAAAGTTGTGCCCTGCGGGACCCCAAACTGAAAAGCAGCAGAAAACGACTCATACCCTAAAAAGTTGACACTAAAAGTACTGTCAGAAAGATAAGATCTAAACCAATTCAAAGCAGTACCACGAATGCCTGCAAGATGGTGCAAGCGAGACAGTAAAATTTTGTGGTCTACAGTGTCAAAAGCAGCTGTTAGGTCAAGGAGTAAAAGAACAAGATGATTACCAGAATCACAGGTAAGGAAGATATGATTAAAAACCTTTAAAAGTGCTCACTCAGTGCTATGGAGGTTTTTAAAACCTGATTGGAAGACCTCTAAGATAACATTCTCATTTTTTTTAAATCCATAAACTGGCAATGTACAATTTTCTCAAAGATTTTAGACATAAAAGACAGCTTTGAGATAGGCCTGTAGTTAGCCAATGCAGTGTGGTCCAGAGGTTGCACGTGGTCTTGCAGTCATGTGTGTGAGGGGAGTACAGGAAAAGGACGCAGCCATGTGGAGCTGCTGTACTGAGAGACTCAGAGAATATTGGATATTTTATTTGAGCTATTTGGCAGTGAATATGCAAAAGTTTAATTAGATAGAATCACTCGATCCAGTCGTCTGCAGTTGATCTGGTCTAACTCATTTACAGTGGTCCCTCGCTGTAATGCGGTTCACCTTTCGTGGCCTCTCTGTTTTGCAGATTTTTTTTCTGCAATTTGCATGCTTTTTTTTTCTAGCGCATTCTGTTCTGCGTCCTGATCGGCTGTAGACCACTGTCAATCAATCTCGTAATGTACAATACAGAATGCATTCAGCTTGTCAAATTTACATAAATCTTCGATTGCTAGCAGTGTGACTCTGAAGTGCTGTACTGTATGTTTGTAAGTTTTCTCCCCAACAAACACGACAGTGTCAACGAAATGTTTTGCACCATCAAGGGCACCTGTGGTAGCACCCAAAAGGCAGAGGAAGATGCTAACCATCGCACAAAAAGTTGGACTTTTGGACATGCTAAAGGAAGGTAGAAGTTACCCTATTTTTTGGACCATAAGGCGCACCGGATTATAAGGATTACTAAGCAAAACAAAACAGTCAGATATGTCAAACTTTACTCAAATCATTCTTCTTGCTTCCTCCACTTCCTTACAATTGATTCATTAATGTTGAATTCTCTGGCAGCTGCTCTATTCCCATGTTCTGGACCTGAAAACAGGGTTTGTCTTTGTTTTCATTCTATAATACTGGACTTATTTTTCTACGAAGGTTTGAACTTTGAGAGTGTTTAAACAAGAGAGAAAAGTGTGAAAATGTTCATGCCTGTCTGAGAAAAGTGTATGAAGTGTGTAGTGAGGGGTTTTACAGCCTTAAAACATCTATAATAACTTTAAAAAATAAAGCTGGCTACTTTGCAGATTTCACTTATCGCAGATTATTTTTAGAACGTAACTCCCGCGATAAAAGAGGGACCACTGTACTCTATAATGCTGATTTCTGTCAGCAGTCTTGAGATGAATACGAGAGAAGAAGATGGGTACTCCCAGATCGTCACTGCACTCCTCTCCATCCTGTGCCTGATAAAGTCCAAAAATAAAGACTTTCATGACAGATAGTCTCAGTGTATCCTCTTCTAAAGGAGGCGACACAGGAAAACCTGAAGCTCTTTTCTTTAGTCTTTCAAAAGGTCAAACAGCTCTTTCTATTAGTGAGGAAGCTTCCAGGGACTATTGGAACTGATGAACTGACTACATAATAAAGTGAGTGAACCATCTTTGTCACATTGTTCCTGCAGATCGTCCCACAGAACCTCCTACCGTAAAAGCTTCTACTACTACTACTACTACCCGTAAAAACAACCACTCGTACTCGTACTCTTCTGATTGGCTGCTGTTCTGTGACATCATTGGTCCCTCCTGAAGCTCCAGTAACCAGTATAAAAGCAGGGGGTGTGTCTTCAGAGTGTCAGGTTTGCTGTTGTATCTTTACTGTCGGGCCTGGGATTTTTCATGTTTGGCCTTATTATGCAGCACTTTGTGGTTGTTTTTAAAAGTACTTTTATGTAAAATATTATGGGATGCTTAAAGGTTTTCCTGCTGCTCTGCAATGACTTGTATTTTCAGACATGACAGCTGTGACTGTGTGTCCAGTTCCATGGTGTGGATGAGTATTTCTCTTACTGGATCCAGCTGTTCTGTCTATGCAACATAAGAATCTGTCTCCTTATGCTGTTCATCTCTGTCCCACTGAAGTTAATAACCAGATCAACTCTGTCTGCATGAACCTGGAAATCTGCCATCCTAATGGACTCGTGTCTTCTGTCCACTGAACATCAAACAGTACTGAGAGCATCTCTGCTGTGCACACTGATCACCATCATCACGGATCCATCAATGAAACTCATGAACAGTGATTGGTTGTATTCTGTGTAGATCAGGACATAACTGTAGTATGATCAGTGTTTGCCTGTATTATACATGACCTGAAGCCCCATCCTTCTTCTTTTATTGGAATAATGTGAAATCTACTGCAGCATCACGCTTCCATCTGCAGATGATGAAACTTGATTTGAACTTTTTTTTAAAGCGGTTCCTGTTTGGGCAATCTGAGAGAAGCTTGCATGCCCTCCCACGGTCCACAGATATGCATCTGAGGTTAACTGCTGAGTCTAAATGAGCTGCGTGGATAATTGTGGCTCTGAGTGGAAAGGTTCCACTGATTGCTCTGTGATTCAGACTCTTCAGTTCACTTCGAAGAGGACAGTACTGATGAATGTCATGAGACCTTTGCACACACAGTAATGAAGCAGTTTTCCTGTGTATCTTAATAGCCCTCATTCATTCTTTTTATATGGTCAATAATATTCAGAGAATTGTGATTTATTGGAAAATATTAAAAGTTTTATCCATCCATCCATTCACTTCTGCTTATCATTTTCAAGTTTTATTTAATCTTTTAATCACTTTGTTGAACTTGTTAGTGCTCCAGGGGATGGTCTTCTTTTGCTCTTCCCTCTGTTCTTCTTCATCGCCTGCTTTATATTCACATCAGTCTTTACATTTCCTGCTCACCAACAAATCTGTACATCACCCCTCAGTATCACTTCTCTACACTCAGCTCTGTGTCATCATACAGGACAGAGGTCACTTCCTGCAGGAGTGTGTATGACTACCTGACAATCAATCTGAGACCAGCCTGAGGTCAGCTGCTGACTCTGAACCTGCTCTAATATCTACTCCATGTTTGAGGTGGGTGTTATTGTATAGAGTTAACTGTTATTGCTGAAGACACACGGGTGAAATCTTGGGTGCCAGGAGGGGGCAGCGTTCACCATCAATGAGATATCTTCCAATCACTCTGTTATCAGGGCAGCTTTTATTGTGGAAGGGCCTCCTGTTGGAGCGGTGCAACTTCCTGTTGAGTTTCCTGGGAGGAGGGTGAGGTCAGCAGCAGTGAGGAGCTCTAAAACGGGAATGTGAGGACGAAGATGGGACTGCTGTCTGTGATCCTCCTGCACGGTAAGAAGAGCTTCCTGCCTGTGATCCATCACACACTGAGGAAGCAGATCTAAGGCTTTAAGTGGGGTTGTTGCTTTGGGTTTCTAACCTGGATCAGAGTGTGTGTGTGCATGGACTTCAACATACTCTACGTCCTAACACATGTCCACCGAACCCTGCTACAGGGTTTTTATAGCTTGTAGTGTATTTGAAATTTTAACATCAGTTATCAGACTGCTTCAGGTCAAAGTGGTAGGTAGACAGAGTTTCAAAATGAAAAATGAGCACACATTTAACACAATTACCTTCAGTTATTATGAAAGTGCAATCTTCCAGAGTTTAGTTTTTTCAGATTGCGCCATTTGTGGATATTTCTGGTGATGTGGGACAGCTGGCCATATTTGCTCAGTCCAGCATGAAGGTGGAATGAAGAAAGTATGTTCTTCATTGTTTCCTACATGCTCCCTTTTGCGTTATTGTGAAATACAACTATATACCATTCAGAAAATGTCACTATTTGGGGTTTGCATTTTGCAGGTTTTTATTATTAGTGTGTTCAAATACACTTTACAGCATGGCTGGATTTTTTTCTCATGTATTTTAACAAGCCAACACTCAGACACTTTTAAAAATATTATTCCAAATGACATTTTGAAGACATTTTCATGACCTTTCTTCATCTTTTAGTTTTTCAGATATTCTTGTTCAAACACAACCTCAGATTTCAGAGTGTGAAACAAACCCTGAAAAAGTGTAGATGGGCCATTATTCAAAAAAAGTACATCTTGAAAAGTTTTCGATATATGAAGCAAAAATATCCCAGCACTTATTCTATGTGTCAAAACTTTGGACCATAAAACTTAAAAAAACAACGCTGTGGCCGCCAAGTCTGATGAAAAACCACAGACCGAGCAGCAGGTGTATCATTACCTCAACATCCTCCTCTGTTGTGGTGTTCGTTCTGCATGCTATTTACCTCAAGACCTTCTGCAAGGGAACAGTGCTAACCACTGCACCACCATGCTGCCATTTACCACCATTTATGCAATCCATATGAGTCCTGCTTTACTTAGTGACCTCTGACCTTAAATGACCTCTGTCCTCCTGTTGCAGGTGTGTGTGTGCTGCTGCTGTCTGTAATGACTGTTTCTGCAGGTGAGTTGATGGAAGTGGAAACAACCAGTGAGACTCCAACAAGAACACAAATACATTTACTCTGTGTGTGTGTGTGTGTGTGTGTGTGTCCTCCAGTGTCTCTGTCTGTCAGTCCAAACCTTCAGCAGTTCTTCAGAGGATCTTCTTCAGTGTCTCTGAGTTGTGTTGATGATGGACAGACAGTTGATGGATGGACAGTGAAGAGGACCAGAGGAGGACTCACTGAGGACTGTGGAGCAGCTGCAGGCTTTGGGAGGGTTCATGGTTCCTCCTGTGTTCTGGATCGCTCCGTCTCCTCTAGTGGAAGTTACTTCTGTGAGAACTCATCTGGACAGCAGAGCGATGAAGTGTCCATCATTGTTTCAGGTACAGACAGATGTTCCACCTGTGTCTCTGTCTCTGTGAAGATGTTTCCAGATGTTGGATACATGTCTGTCAGTGAGCTGAGAATGTGAGATCAGTCCTAATATTTTGGCAGCATGTATTCAGACTGGTGGATGTTGTGAGGTTTGACCTGCTCAGACTGTCGCTGTGACAGGAGCGAGGTGCTCGTTCAGAGAGGAAGCAGCTCGTCTGAGAGGAGCTCATGACTCTGTTTGTGTCTCTGTTGGTCAGATAAAGGTGTGATCCTGGAGATTCCTGCACTTCCCGTGAGGAAAGGAAGTGATGTCACCCTGCGTTGCAGAGAGAGGAGCAGGGACACAGCTGCTGCTGCTTTTTTTTTCATTAATGGACGTCGTGTTGAATCTGAATCTAAATCAGAACTCGTCATCAGACCGGTCAAACAGTCTGATGAAGGTCTCTACTCTTGTGCTACTGATGCATCTGGACAGTCTCCTCAGAGCTTTCTGAGGGTCAGAGGTAAGAACAGTGACATCACTTCCTGTTTACAGACATGACCTGCTGATAAAATGACTGAACCGTCTCCATCATCTCTCCTGCAGGTCCTCCTCAGCACAGGAGCTTAGATTCTACTCCTCCTGTGAACTCTTCTGTTAACACTACTTCATCACCTCCCCAGGGTCTCACCTCCTTTCTCACTCAACTCATAGCAGGCCTGGTTCCTGTGGTTCTTCTGGTTCTGCTCTTGGTTCTAGTTCGACTTCTTTTCCACTGCAAAAAACAAAATAAAACAAATGGTATGAACTCTGTCAGATTCACCACATGTGCTCAGTTTTCTATAAAACAATCTTTGAACTGTGTTAAAAAAAAAAACGTGTTAAAGCACCATTTGAGGGGTTTCTGGTGTTTGTCTGCGTGTTGTCTGGTTTGACCTCGAGGTCAGTTAGCTTTGTCTGGAAATGTCTTCATAACCATTCCTCCCAATGACGAACAACTGTGTCTCTAAAATCACTGATGTCTTTATTGTTGGTATTGTATCAACACACACCTGAATGCTCCAGACCACCAAAACCTCTGCTTCATTACAGATGACTCAGTGTCACTTGGTGTGACTTAGTGTGAGTCAGTATGTTATTTAAGGTTCTGTACAGACTAAACATTGTAATCAGTTTGTGTATCCTACGTTTCTAGTTTTAACATGACCTGTGTGTGTGTGTGTGTGTGTGTGTGTGTATTCTCCAGATGCTGATCCACATGTTGTCTACTCAGATGTGAGGATTCACACTGCAGGTACAAATGAACCAAAACAATGATGACCATGGTTTTTTTGTTGATTTGATCAAAACGTGCAGCACACCTGAGACAAAAACAGCAGATAAAGGAAGAAGGTAGGAAACATAAAATGTAGTCAGAGTAATGAGGGCTGAATACAGATGTACAAGTTCAAGAGATATAAATACTTTTTCAAGGCACTGTACATGGAGCACAAACATCTGGACGGGCGTCCAGCAGCTAAGCCAAGATCTGAAGGGGTTGATATGGGAAAGCAGACTGTTGGCAAGAGGCAAGTCTGAGTCACACAGATTTAATATCACAGAATGAGCACTGATGAGAGACTTAAGGATTCAGTGTGCTGGGAGAAAGAAACTCTTTTGATGGAGCTCATGACAGGGTGATGTCACAGACAGTTTACATCCGGGTTGGGAGGGGTTCAAGAGTCTGAGAGGCTGAAGTGGAAGGTGATTTCTGCTCTGGTGTCAGGGTTGCTGTGGGGTAAAACCACAGAGCTCTGAGTTAATTACTTCCTAACTGATTGATTTGGAGGAACAGAAAGAAGTGTTGATCTGTTTCTGATCATTCACTGGTGGAAACTTGACAAACGTGTGGCACAGATGGCTGCTCAGAGCAGGTAGAGGAGATGAAAGGACTCCAGACTCATACTACATACTTCAGACCTACTGCTCTGATCAAACCCTTCAGGTCTTAAAGCAGTTGTTTTTCACACTGAGCTGATTTTACTTTGAACCTACACATGACTGCAGGACATGTGTGATGCTTCATACTCTTATGTTGTTTTTCTGTGTGTGTTACAGAGCAGTCAGCTGATCCAGGTGTTGTGTACTCATCACTGAGAGCAGGTAACATTTACACACAAACATAAAGTTTTTAATTCAATCAGTTTTATTCAGTTTTATTTATACAGCACCAAATCACAACAACAGTCGCCTCAAGGTGCTTTATATTGTAAGGTCGACCCTACAATAATTCATACAGAGAAAACCCAACAATCATATGACCCCCTATGAGCAAGCACTTTGGCAACAGAGGGAAGGAAAAACTCCCTTTTAACAGGAAGAAACCTCCAGCAGAACCAGGCTCAGAGAGGGGCGGGGCCATCTGCTGCGACCGGTTGGGGTGAGAGAAGAAAGACAGGATAGAAGACATGCTGTGGAAGAGAGACAGTGTCACGGTCCTGGGTGACACAGTGTTTTGTGTTGTTTATCATTAATAGTCTTCGCTTTTGTGTTATTTTGAGTTCTTGGTCTTTTGGTTTCTCTCTGTGTTACATGTTTGCTCTGTAACTTCCTGTCAAGTCCACGTCTGTATTATATTTCCTGTTTTACTTTGACAGTCTGTATCCTCTGTTAATGTTTCTAGTTTTGCTTCCCTTGTCTCGTCCGGCCTAATTACTCCCAGCTGTGCTCTCCTCTTGTGTCTCATTCCCCTCGTTATCCATCAGTGTATTTAAGCCCCGTGTTTCTCTTTGTCAGTGTTGTGATCGCCCTCATATATGTCTGTGTGTTCTGCCTACTTAGTTTAGTTTTCTATCCTCAAGTTTAGTTAAGTTATACTAGTTTCCAGCAATAAAGCTGCCATTTTGAGTTTCAGTTTTGCCTCAGTGTTCGAGTCTGCATTTTGGGTCCTTTTCTGCCTACCTGCACACAGAGATTAATAACAAGTATGATTCAGTGCAGAGAGGTCTATTAACACATAGTGAGTGAAGAAGAAACACCCAGTGCATCATGGGAATCCCCCAGCAGCTTTTTGCTGGTGTTAGTTACGATCATGGTTTCTCTGGAATCTCCTCCCTGCGTGGGAGCTACACAGGTGTGCATAGGTGTTTAATTCAAGTGCCGCTGCAGTCAGCTGTTGAGTGTGCAGATCAGCCATCACTAATTCAGTTCGTCCTGATTAATGTTGGTTCCATAACGAATGAATCATCTTTCTGGTCATGGTGGAGGACTTGCTGCTGTAGCAGGAGAGATTCAGAAGCAGACTGATGAACTCTGACTTCTTGTCTTCATTTGACTAACACATGACTACTCCCACGCACCTGTGTTTGATAACTTACCTGCTGCTCGTTAACCTGACTCCTCCAGCCACTACTTAGAGCAGGGGTCCCCAATCCCAGTCCGCGAGGGCCGGTGTCCCTGCAGGTTTTAGATATCACCCTGGGTCAACACACCTGAATCACATGATTAGTTCATTACCAGACCTCTGGAGAGCATGTTGAGAA
>VUQG01045019.1:15210-48181 GCA_015106755.1 Etia nguti | reverse complement strand
ACTGGCCTGTAGGTGTAAGTAGACTGCGGAGTCCTGGCCTGACGAGGTAGCTCTTCTGTGTTGTGCCATCCGCTTCGCCAGAGGTTGTTTGGTTTCCCCGATGTATAAATCCTGGCAATCCTCCCGGCACTTATGCTGTGATTGCAGCCATTCCCCAACTCTCTGTGAATGGTACTCATGGCCATTGATCAGTGGTCTTTGATCAGTGGGTTTTGGTCAGTGGTTGTTGATCAATGGTCATGAGAATTTGCATAATTAAGATTAAGGAACTGACCTCCCAGCCCATTGTTCCTTCAGTGGGCTGGTTTCAGTCGTTATGCAAATATACTGTTTATAAGATTGGGGAAACCTGCAGTCAGCTGAGACTGAAGAAGTCACTTGGATGAGTGACGAAACGTTTCTCCCACAAAACGCTACGTCCAGATGAACAGAATCAACTTTTGGAGATTACCGTAACATGGTTAACAACTTTTTCACTGATTGGAAAAATTAATGAAGTGAGAGGCGTTCGCACGCGCTCGCTGTCGTGTCAACGATGGCTGCCTTCTTTCACAAAGGACGGCGCAGTGCTGCACAGCCGACTGTGAAACCGTGAAACTTAAATATGAGAGCATGCCGCTGTCGACGAATCGTTTTCACTCTTTCTCAAAGCGACTGTCGGGCCAAGGGGCGACAGGAAGTCAGAATGTTCCATCAGACATAAAAACGCTGCACACGGAGGGCAGCGGCCATATTTCCCGCTGTGCAGCATCACAACCATAAACATCTGGGAACTGAGGGGAGCAGCTGGATTTTTGGGAATGCTGTCCCGTTCTTGGGTCTTCTTTGTCATATTCCTCATTTTGTTGGCCAGTTCAGCACCGGACTGTTCTAATATGGAGCCGTGCTGTTGGAGTAGATGCAGTCTGTGGTTCAGCATCGTCCTGCTGAAATATCAAGGCCTTCCCACTGGATGGAGCACACGCTGCTCTAAAACCTGCATAAACTGTTCAACATTGACGGAGCCTGTCCAGATGTGTAAGCTGTCAGATCCACAGGCACTGATGCTAATGCTAAACGAGCCGTCTCTGGATCACGTTTACGAAATGTTCTCTGGACCACGGATCACGTGTACGGCTTGTTTCCTGGATCACGTGTACGGCTTCTTCTCTGGATCCACGTGTACGACTTGTTCTCTGGATCACGTGTACGACTTCTTCTCTGGATCACGTGTACAACTTCTTCTCTGGATCCACGTGTACAACTTCTTCTCTGGATCCACGTGTACGACTTCTTCTCTGGATCACGTGTACGACGACTTCTCTGGATCACGTGTACGGCTTCTTCTCTGGATCCACGTGTACGACTTCTTCTCTGGATCATGGAGCCCGGTGCAGAGTTCCTGAGCTCGTGCACTGACTTCATCACACAATCACGTCTGTTTTTACTGCAGCGCTGCCTAAAAGCTTGAGCATCACGGACATCCAGCACTGATTATCAGTCTTTTCTCTTCTGTTGACATTATGAACTGCAGATGATGAGAAACTCTAAGTTTTTTGCAATATTATGTTGAGGGACATTATTCTGAAATTGTTCCACAATCTGTAGATTGTAGTTCTGGTTTTAATCTTTACTTTTGTTAAACTCGGCCTCTCTCAGATGCTTTTTTTTACCCACTCATGTTGCTGACCTGCTGCCAATTAACCTGATTAGTCAGAAAATCTTCCTCCAGCTGTTTCTTTTTATTGCTGCCTACTTTTTCCATCCTGTTTTATAGAGACGTGTTGCTGCAATCAAATTCAAAGTCAGCTATTTCTTTCTTAAAACTGAAGATTTATTCCGTTTACACATCTGATATTTTTGGTGTTCTGTTGTGAATAAAATATAGGATTTATGAGATGAGATTATTGGATTCTGTTTTTGGTTTTGATTTTTACATTTTACCCAACGTCACAAGTTTTTTTGGATCCGGGGTGTGTAATACTGCTTGGTGTACGCGTATCCAGGCACACGCAGCACAGTCATGAAGCCAGCGTCCTCACAGAAGAGCTAAAACGGGAAAAAGTCAACGAGAAAAAAAACCCTGCCGTCTGCTGCTGTAACAAGAAAAGGACAAAGTGCAGCACAAACATGAAAACATACAGACTGTGCATGAAATGAGCGAGCAGATTACTTTTCTGGCATTTACTCAGCCGGCCCAGAGAGAGCCGTGAAACTCAGGGGCAGGGGGGGTACAGCTGTACGTAGCCTTCATGGACACACAGACGAGGCAACCACATCAGAAACAGCGAAGGTTAGAAAAGAAAATCTCTCTGATGATGTTTGGAAGCTTTATAATGTGTAGAAATGTGATTTATAATAAGAAATATTCCTCATGAAGAAAAATCTGATCATGACGGATTGATTTAGCTCAGCTTGAATGTTGGATGTTGATGCACCAAAGAGCAGTTAAATTAAGTTTTTCTTCAAGAAATACTCTTTAATCGTTCTGCAGCATCCTAAAAGATGGATCAGGGATGAGTTACTCCGCTGAGTCTGTAATGCTGTTCAAATAGATCGTCTAAGGCAAGGGTGTCACTATCAACCCGGCAAAGACTCCAGTTCAGCCAATGGACAGTTTGGAAAATATGAAGCATGCCATCAGTTTTGGACTGAACTGTGTTTTCATGAGTTTCACAGTTTTTCGTTTCGCTGTGTTCATTCATGCTACACTCGTGACATTAAGTAACAAGTTACTAACCACAACCTTCTGATGATTACAGCCGAGCCTGGGCAGAGAGCTACCAGATCTTTTTCTGCACATTTATTTCTTACAATTAAACCCAAAGATTCCTGCAAACAGATGCCTTTCATTTCCAACTAAAGTCTACAGTTTCATTGTGCATGTACAATAATAATAAAGGGCAATTCTATTCTAATTTACTCTAGCAGCATTCTTTTGTCCTGCAGAAGAAATTATGCACTTCTTTTTCTTGTTCTGAGATATTTCAGGGATCAAACGTGTAATTAAACTTCTTTAGAATAGTTGGCAAGTGGTTGCAGACTGCTGCTCGATGAAATCGGCCACAAAGAGGCGATCGCTGCGGTCGCCTGTAGTTTACCTCGAAGACGCCAACGTGACTAAAAGAAACACTGATCAACTCCCACGGCGCAAACTAAACCAGAAACAGTTCGCCTTCAAAGTAAAAGTTCTGCCTTGCCATTGTAACCAACATGTTACAATGGGTGCTACTTTTACTTTGGAGGCGAACTCTTTCTGTTTCCAGGCTGCAACTTCATTTCAGTTTTGATGTTTTCCATGTAAAATACTAGTAAACTAGCAAAGCAGCAACCACTGAACAACTGGCTGGCTCGGGCTGCCTGGACCTTCATCTTTTCTGATCTCCATCTCTGCGCTGCTTGTTCCAGCATACAGCATAATGACAGCTGCTGACACGGCGTCACAAAATCATAAAGTTTCTGTGCCATGTCTGTGGAAATTCATATTTTCTTAATTCATTGGTGCAGACGTGTGCTCTAATGATAAATATCACATTTTGATAAATGTAAAACGCTTTGCTGTGGGTTCATAAAGCAACGAGCGCTCCATCATTAAACTATGCAGTGGTGCATTTCAGGCAAAAAGACATATGTTTCCTGGTTGATGGGTGTTGATTGGCTCTTTGAGGAAGGGGCGGGACCACAGTCGTCCTCCCACAGGTTTCTATCCAACATACTTTGAATGTTTCTTCTGACTGCTTTAACTTCCTGTTGGTTTTCTGTAAATTACAAACATCTCCAACAAAGTGGATTTTAAAGGGCAACGGTCTAGTTTTAGTCTAAATATAATTTTGACCAAATATATCAGGCGGGAGCCGGTTTATGTTTGACTGTCAGTTTTAATTTTTCAGATTTTTTAGATCCTTTTCTGCAGAATCACAGATGGCAGGTGCCTCTGTATAGGAGCTATACAGAGGCACGAATCAGACCGATGATTCACGGCAGTCGCTAAATTCAAACACACGTTTTCTCGTTACAGTTTAAACTTTCTCTGCTTTCGCTTGCTGGTTGTTTCCATCCTATAAAGTGTTGATTGTGTTTTTCCTGCCAGCTCAGCAGCAGCAGATGAAGTCAGCTGACATTCATATCTGTGTCATTACAGAGAGCGCTGTTATCAGACACTGATCGTGTAGCGGCAACATTAACAGCAGGCCGGAGGACATCCTGCAGCACTGTACGTGATTCTGAAAATAACCCAGAGTGGGCTGTAATGAGCTATAGCGCTCATAATGTGAGTCGCTGGATACTGATACATGTGCCTGTTATTGGCTTTTTGCACTTTTGCTACTATAATAAGCAAATTTTATGTTTTCTGCTTCACAAACCTGCATCATGAAAAACATGTCACTAGAAAAACTTCTTCTTCCAGGAAGATTTCCTTCCTGGAGGCTTATGTAGTGACCCGGCGTAGCATTACCCTGAAGGTGTGCTGTGGTATCTGCACCAACATGTTAGCAGCATGTCCTTTAAGTCCTGTAAGCTGTGAGGTGGGCCTCCATGGATATGACTTGTTTGAGCTACAGCAGCTCGCCTGGTATCAGACCATATGGGACAGCCTTCGATCCTCATGTGCATCAATGAACCTGCAATGACCCCTGCAGACCAGAAACACCCTACAAGAGCTGCAGTTCAGGGGACGCTCTGACCCAGTCGTCTAGCCATCTTAATTTGGCCTTTTGTCAAACTCGCTCATCCCCTCATTAACAAGTGCCATGAAGAAGAGATATTCACCTCACCTGTGAGTGCTCATAATGTTATGCCTGATGGGTGTGATAACTACCGACCAGCTATATGTGGAGCATGTTACCCCCAATCTTGTGCATGATCAACAACACTGAAAAAAATGCCACTGTGGCTCAGTAGCAAAGACTGTATATAAAAGGTGGACATTGCCACGATGCAACACTTGTGAGAGTAGTGTCATACGTACTGATTCCTGTTTGTTGGGTTAAAATTCATTCTTTGTTCAAAGATCAATGCATGCCAGGTTAATGCGTTCCACCTGAAGAGTCTCGCAAATGAAAGCACAATAAATTAAAATTAAATGAAAGAAATAAATAGTGTTCACTTACAGTCTTACAGCCTTTAGTTGCTGTTCTATTGAATATCAGTTCAACCAAATGGGAGTAAAAAAACACACCAATAGTTAGTTTTCACCATCCTGGATAAAGTGAAGCAGCGCCTCAATTTCCAAACCTGATGGGGATCCAGGTGTGTTTTCCTTCCATTACATCAGCAGTTGTTTACTCTTCTCCAAAATAAAACTTCAGCACAGTAGCTGCACATCCAGCCCCAGCAGGGCACAGGTGCAAAAATACAGTCTGAGCATTTAATATCGTAGGAATCCCCACGTTTAATGAAGCAGTCAGAGCCTTTGTGAGGATATTAGAAACACAGACCTGGCTGGGAGGGGTGCCCCCCCGCAGCACTCCACTACGGCTGACACGACGACCGATGACGGTGAACTCCACCGACAGCAACAACAACAACAGCTCGCGGCGCTCCTCTGTGCGCCGCAGCGACGACGCCGGACGAGTTTGTGGTGTGGATGTTTGTCTGAAGCTGTTTCCTCACAGGGCAGCGAGCTGCACGGTTTGAGCCTCTTTAACATCCACCAGGTCATTAGCGACCCACTGAGGGTTTGGATTTGGTTAATATCAACAGACTTTACTGAACTTTTGACTTCATCTTTGAGTTTCTTAAAATGAGCCTAAGCAAAAGTTTAACCCCAGAAACGCGTGTGTGTGTGTGTGTGTGTGTACATGTTTAGACATCTTTGTGAGGACAGAAAATTAGCATTCTACTATACTAGTGGGGACCAACAGCCCTTATGGGGACAAAATTCTCGTCCTCACGAGTTTGAGGCTCAAAATGTGGTTTTAGTGTCAGGGTTGCAGCTAGGTTATGGTTAGGGTTAGGCATTCATTTTTGATGGTTAGGGGTAAGCACCTAGGGAAAGCATTATGTCAATGAGATGTCCTCACTAAGACATGAAAACCAGTGTGTGTGTGTGTGTGTGTGTGTGTCAGACAGGGTGGATTATCTGGTTCCACTTCCCCAAAAACACACGTGACACAAACACATGAAGAATCAAGCTGTGATGTGGAAAAAAGGCCTGATTGTGTTTTCCTCTTTACTGAACACAGCGACGTGCTGTCGGACTACAGGACAATCTGATGACTTTACAGATTTATATTGGAAGATAATCAAAAATCAAATATTTTAGCTTTTTTTCCCAGGAGGAAAATGTCTTCCGAGACACACTCGGGCGATGTCGACTGCTCATCTGTTAAAGTGTGAACTCACCCTCTTGATGTCCTTGCCGAAGGTCTCGCTGAAACTAGAGCCGAGGATCTCAAACTGGACGTGGGAGTTGGAGCCGTTGTCCTTAAAGTCCATCGTACCCGTCAGACCTGTGATATTTCCCTGAAGAGGAGGGCGGCAGACAGAGAGGAGAGAGACGGGGATTTAGAAGTCACGCAGGATGATCTGTGCTCGCCGTCTGACAGAATCAGGCTTTTCCCAGAACCTTTAGATGCCCCAGTTTCTTCTTTTATTACTTTATGACAATCTTTAACTCGAGCTGCTACCTTCTTTGACTCATTCTGCTGGCGTCTAAAGCTTGACCTGCAGTGGATTTTTGAAGAAAGACAATCTGAGGAAGACATTATATTTAGTCTGATTATATTTAGTTATTTACAGATTGTAATCCACTGTTTGAAGCCAATGCCAAAGAGCGCTTTGTGTGTTTCAGTGATATACAGACACGAGCTGAGAATGACAACTTCCTGTATTATTGATGGGTTTATGCTTCAGAAATCTGGCAATTTACCTGCACAATGACACAGGCAGCAACTCAGCAACCGTGCTTTCATAACAATGGCAACCAGTTGAGTCCTCTATATCAAAGACACACGATTAAGATGAGTTGTGCTCACTGTTGAAGACTGAAGGAGATTTATGCTTCAGTGGGAACTCTACGCCGCAGCTAAGTTGTAAGCATGAACCCCCCGAAACCCTCCAACGTAACCTACAGTGTAACCTGACACCTCCCTCGAAATTTAACTCCAACCCCAAAACTGTGATTAATACGTTCAGGACCCTCGAGCTCTCCTGTGGATTTTTCATCAGAGCTTTTGAATATGTTTCTCCCCTGAAAAAACTGACGAGCAACCAGGAGGGACAAAGTCCCAGAACTTTATTTGTCTCTCTCACTAAACGGGATGTAAAACATGTGGTTATGTCCACCAGCACAAGCATAAATCCCGCCAACAACATCAGCTGTGCTGCTGTGTTGCAGGAGCTCCAAAGACCTCCGGCAAAAGTCTGAATCCGGCCTCAGGCCTCTTTTGTACTGGATACCTCGCAGTAGGGGCAGTGTGTATCAGCATCCATGCCAGGGGATAAATGCAGTAATACTACAGCCGTCTCAGGTCATTGACAAACCTTATTTTTATTCTTCTATGCTGCATAGTACACACGTCTATTTAAAATTTGAGCATGTGACCATGAGATTTCTTTTCACTTTTGAAGACAAACCCTAAAAGCCCCTCCTGACTTAAAGAATGAAAAGCATGAGTCATCCACAAGATGTTGTCTTTCAAATGAAGACTCACACATGCCTTTTGGCCTTAGATTCATGTTTGGATGCCAGAATTACCCATAAAGGGCGGAGAAGGGAACATAACCCTAACCACCCTCCCAGCAATCAGGCGGATGTTAACAGGTTAACGGGGCAAGAAAAAAGGACCCAGGTGACCTCTGAAACACCTGCTGCTACCCTTCCTGCATCTTTAATACCAAAACCGAAAATGTCACGAATGCACTGAATGCCAGAAATCCCAGGGTGCAGTGGGAGCCAATAAATATAGACCTAAATATTTAATGACCATCTTTATCAGTTCCTTTATCAGTTCTGGCTGCTCTGCAGAACGATGAGGCGCCATATAGAATATCAGCAGAGTCTGACTGAATGAGTTCAGCTCATGACTTCTGTGCCGCTGCCATGAAAGGCCATGGATGAAATGTCACTTCATGACTTCCATCAGTTCACGCTGGATGTAAAGCATGACTGAAGACGGTCATCACAGCAGGCCGGCAAACTAAATGTTCCTCTGTCAGCAGCAAAGGTCGCAGTCGTCGTCACCTGGAGGAAATTAATGTTTGAAAATGTTTGGCTCTTTCAAAAATGTGTCAGAGTAAACGCATTCAATACACACACACCTGTCAGAGGAATGAAGGACGACGGTTTTCACGTCTTCTGATACACGGAACATAAAAAAGTTCTCGGCTTCTGCCATTTTTCTCTCAGCGAATGTCGTCCTGTCTTTAAGTTATCGTCCATTTCATCAGCAAAGTAGCCCAGACTCGTCTGGGGGTAATGATCAACTCTGAGGTGAGATGCAGCAAAAGTGCGTCCATAACAATCAAACTGACAAATGACTGCCTGGTGCATGAAACAGAAGCTTTGAGGTTGGACGGGGAACGTCAGAAAGATGGCAGAACAGCAGAAAATTAAGGGGCGTATATCCCGCAATGCAGTTTACTTTTTTTTATTTCCAGAGCGCAATAACGTGAAACGTTAAATGCAGCAACTTTGACCTCTGAGCGATGCCGGTCCAGTTCAGAGGCTGGACGGTTGGTCGTGTCAGTAGTCGCAGCCTCATCAGCTCGGAGAGGTGCCAATTCCTCCTCCTCATCGGAGGAAACTGCTGTTTTTGGCTGCTTTTTGGTATGAAATGAGAATTTTAAGCTACCGCGTGCGCCGTCTGGCTGGTCGACATATAAAGATAACGTCCACGTTAGATTTGCAGTCATACATCACTGCAGGAGTAATAATCCTTTGGTGGAACTCTGGATATTTCTGTCAATATCATTCAAAAACACCATGCATTATGACTTTTCTACAGGAATCCCCGGCAACCTAAGGAGGAGCGCTAATGAGCTCGGCGGTCGTTACTCTGATGCGTGTCAGAAAAGCAGACTTGTGTTTTTTAATAAAACACAATCACGCGTGCTCGGAGGGACTCATCAGCGCAGCCAAAGAGCATCTTTCTCCAATTAGAAAGTGAGAACTGACTCCAGGTTGTTGCGTGCAATTTAGATGCATCTTTGATGTGTGCTTGATTTTCTGTTAACAAAGGAGCTGTTTATTCTTTTATTTTGAAAATCGTACAAATCAAATGTTCTGCTTGCTGTGCTCGCCTTGACTTTCTTTAAATAAATAATAGTTATGAGAAAACTTTACTATTTTGAACCAAATTGAGTAAGAGGCTGTACAGAAAATAAAATACAACTTGTCTTATTTGCACAGTTTCTTTAAATAAAAAAAAGACGAGAACTCGATTCACATTTAAATTCTGTCATCGTAATAAGTTTTATATCAGGGCTTAAACCAGTGGGCATGTATTGGTCTCCTCTTGGGGTGGCTGTGGCTCAGGTGGTAGAGCAGATCAGCTACTGATTGGAAGGTTGTTGGTTCGATTCCTGGCTCCCCCAGTCTGCATGCCAAACATCCTTGGGCAAGATACTAACCCCAAATTGTGAATGTTTATTAGTTGCACTTGAGTTTAGAAGTGCTTGTATGAATGGGTGAGTGAGGCATGTTGTATACAGCGCTTTGAGTACTCCGGGAGAGTAGAAAAGCGCTATATAAGAATCAGTCCATTTACCATAGATATATGTGTGTGTGTGTTTGTTTGTTTAGTTCTATGCTTTCATATTTGATCTTTTTCATGTGGCGTGTGTTTTTTTCTCTACAGTGAAGAAGCCATCATGGAAATGAAAAGTATCCTAAAGCCCAAAAAAAGTAAGTCTTTATCTTCCATTGTGTTTCATAGTGACACTCTGGCCCATCTGATAACGATCAACCTTTGCGTGATGCGATACTGTGTGGAGTGATACAGTATCTTAAATGGTTCAATTTACCAGAGCCTCTAATGATTATGCTCATAAACTGTTCTGATAAATCTATCACTATAATTTACACATTTCCAGCCTCTGCTGGAAAGCTTTTATCTACAGCTTATATTTCCTGCTGCTTTTCTTAGTTTATAAAAGAAGCATGACATTAACTGAGACTTAAAAGAGCTTTTTTTTTTTTTAACCCCTGCAGAGGTGAGCATGCTGCTCTCTGGGGAGGACGGCAGCGCCACCCAGAGCAGTTCCATCGGGGCCGTACGCTGGAACCTGCCCACCCATGATGAAAGCAGCCAGCCTCACAGCTCGGTCCCCAGCAGGCCCACCAACAGCCTCAATAAACAGTCACAGGTAAACCACACACTTCAAACAGCTTTTCCCTTCAGTTAGTCAGTGTATGTTTGGGCTATTTGTGACCCCCTCTGTCTCCTGCAGCAACAAACTCGTCAAAACGGCCTGAAAGATCTCCGCAGCCTGCAGGAGTGCGTGCAGTTTATCCAGCACTGGAAGGAACAGGTGGATCAAGTGTGCAAGGTAGAAACTGGCAGACTCATATCAGTGTTGTTAATTACAATTAGCAGAAGCACTGTTTTTATCAAGTAAATGCCAAAATCAGTTTTTTTAATCTTCCCTCTGTAGTTTCATGGTGTGACACAGTGTGATGTCTTTTAGCAGGAAGCTCTGGATCCAGGAGAAGGCACCACGAAAGAAGCCCAGAGTTCACACGGGCAAGTCGAACGCAGTCTCGAGGAGAGCAGGAAGCTGATCCTGCAGTGGGCCGATGAGCTCCGCCATGTCGACAGGGTCAGTATTTACAGACGCTGATGATCAGATCAGATTCACCCTTCAAATGTTCATCGAGGGTTAGCATTGTCACAACAGCTGCAGGCGTGTATTATTATTTTTACCTTATGATATAAAGCACCTTGAGGCAACTGTTGTTGTGATTTGACACTAAAGAAATTGTAGTGAACTGAATCAAATTGAAAATCCTATTTTGATATACAAGGTGTAAAGAAAACTGTTAAAATCTAACAATGTACTCCTTAATTCAATGTCCTTCTAGTTCCTGAAGGAGACCCCCTGGGTATCTGACAGTCAAGAACAAGAAACTAAAGACAAGGATGCCAATGAGGTGGCACACATGAGGATCATGGAGTGGGCAAAGGAGCTGCAGGAGGCAAGTGAGGTGAGCAGGGCGTCACTAACCAGACACCTAACTCCAAATATATTTTACTTTTATGTCATTTATGTTTTTGTTGGTATCATGCTTTAAAAAGTACATGGCGGCAAATCTGAAGCGAGCATTTGTTTGTGTTGCAGCGTTGTGGCGTTCAGAACGATGAGCTGGGTAAAGTGCTGCGTATGCTGACTCTGAAGAAGAACCGGCTGGTCAGGCTGATGCCTCTGCTGGAGTTCATCACCTGGTCCCTCCTCAAGGAAGGAAGCACGGTGAGAAACCTCAGCATTTCTACCAAATCAGCCCTTTTAATGCAGAAACTCTGCCATAAATTTGAAAATGAGATGAGAACGATGGCAAGACGTAAGTTCGAAGTAAAAGATAAACATCTTAGAGGTTTGATAGCACACAAATAAACCATGTGTGTAATAAACCAGCTGTTCATTTCGAATGTCACGCTGTGCAGTCGTGGCCAGGTTGTGGAACAGCTTTATGTCATGTGTTTTCTGAGTGAACTCTGCTCCTTCATTGCCCGCATCTATCAATGAAAGATCTCAGTGATTCAGTTTAACGACCCTAATCGGGCTCTGCTCTGATACCAGGCGTGTCAATGTCCTCCATGGACGACAGGGCAGTCTGCAGATAAACTATCGCCACATTAACAAATGATGGCGTGCTGTTTTATCACAGCTCTGATTGACTCTGGTGCCTTGCTTTACTTTATCAGTTTTAATTGAGGCTCGAATATTTCACCTGTCACTACTACTCACAGTTTTTTGTGCAGAGCCACGACCTTTGAGGCTCTAATTTAGTTTTAACTGCACCTAAATTTATGAGAGGAGCCTGTGTGTACCTAATAAATTATGTATGCACTGACTAAGCATGGCATAGGTTACCCAGTCATAAGGAAATGAAAGCAAAGGAAAATAAAATATTGTTTCTGTGAATATCAGTTTCATTTTGGTGTTTTTCCTTATCAGAAAATCGTCCCACAGTTGTGGCTGCTGGCAAAGCAAAAGTCCTGGGAAGCAGGAATTCCTCGATACATCCCCAACTCAGGTGTGAATTTTAAAACATGCAACAACAACAAAAAAACTTGGGATTTTTTTTTAGCTTTTATTATGAATAATGATTCCAATGCTCAGAACAATTTGTGGAGGCCAGGGGACTATTTTAAGAGCCAAACTCATCGCTTCTGCAACTTTAATAAAACTCTCTTCATCTCTGTTTTCAGTTTGGAGGTGGATCTGCAGCGCAGCAGGTAACAACAGCCTCAGCTTTATCGCCATCCCAGAAATAGACCACCGAACACCAAAGAACATGTGGTTTAATGAGCTTTTTTATTTTTTTTCTTCCAACAGCTGATGTGATTCTTGACCCCATGACCAACCACCCATGGCTGCTGCTTTCAGATGATCAGCGTAAAGTCCAGGAGTCCCACGTAGTGTCAGAGCAGCCTCAAAGCTCCCAGCGCTTCGATGACTGGCCCTGCGTGCTCGGCTGGGAGGGTTTCAGCACTGGCCGCCACTACTGGGAGGTGGACATAGCCAACAACGGCTACTGGCGCGTGGGCGTGACCACCGCTGACTCCGAGCGGCACGGGAAGTTCACCATGATGCCAAACAAGGGCTACTGGGTGCTGTGGCGGAGCACGCACAAATTCTACGCCTGCAGCAAGCCAGAAAATGAGCTCCCCCTCAGCCTCGTGCCCAGGCGCATGGGGGTCTACTTGGACTACGAAGAAGGGCAGATCTCCTTCTACAACGCTGAAACCAAGTCCCACATCTATACCTTCACTGGAACCTTTAGGGAGAAACTGTACCCTCTGTTCGCCCCATTGGATGGACGCACACTCATGACAATCATCCCGCCAAACAACATCTCAGGGAAATGAGAGATGGAAAATCTCACTGGACTTTAATTTGACTCAACCCTGTGAGGTCTCAGTCCCTAATTGGTGATAATCCTAACCCTGTGTGCCTTTTTTTTATTTTGGCTTTTAAAAAGTGTCTTTTCTTGGCAACCAGGGGGACAAAAATCACTCTAACTGAGATGAGAAACTATTGCTTTTTGTATTTTTCCTAAACATACATAGGGGTAGGGTTGCCTGTTGTCGTAGCTGCTCAGACCTCACAGGGTTGAAATGTTTCGAGTTAAAAAAAAGAAAAACCCAGAATATGCTTTAAAAGTATAAAAGTAGGTCATTATTGAAATTAAAAGTGTGTGTTCTCACGTTCAAAACAAAATATTTAAAAGTTAATTTTAAGTTTGTCTTAAATATTCATTTAAAAAAAGAACAAAAGACAAAAAAACAGAATTTAAAATATTTAAAACTTTAGCTCAAAAACTGAGCTTTAAAAAAAGCTATAAACTACAATGCTAATGATGTTTATAGCAGGAAGACTTTATTGATATTTTCAGTCATAGCACGCTAAATATAGCAAATACATTTCAGGGCAATTCAGGTTCTTCAGTTACAAACAGTAACTGCAGAACTGGGTAAATAGAAATGGAAAGATTTATTTTAAAAGACTGCAGTTTAAAGAATAAGCTAACTCTGTCCAAAGCTGAAGGCAACGGCTGAAACTTGTTGCTTATTTTTTCAACATTTTGCCTCTTCCTACATGAATGCACTTTATAATGCACTTTCAGATGGCAATACATGTTTTATAACGCTAACTTATCCCTTTTGGCTTCTTTTCCTAAAATTTGTAGATTTTAGAGTTGTAAACTGCATTTTGTTTACCTTTTGTGTCATGCCAAACTGAAATTGTAAGTAAACTGTGTGTAAAATAAATTTTAATTGTGTGTCAGTACTCCTTCTTACAAGCCCACGGTCCGTACTCTTCACAGTCAGCGGCGAACAGACTCGCGCCTCCCCTCAGGTCTGCGCAGTCCCTATGATCAGCATCCCACTCCACCGTCACCCTTTGAAACACACAGTGGGAGTGAAAACTCGGTGTTTAAAGCAAGCAGTACATAACAATAAACCTCAATAAAAAATATAAACTGTAAATATGTTACATGAATAAACATATGTACAGTCACGTTACATACAGTCAAGTTAAACAATAAGCTGATGTCATTTTGTGTGTTTGCCTATGAATATGTGTGTCATGTATATGTGTATATTGTTTGTTCTAATATTGTAATAAAGACAAACTTAACCTTAAACGTTTCTGTTTGTGTTTTCGTTTTTTTGATTGTGTTCTATTTGTATGTGCATACATATTAGATAGAGAGATAGGTCATTTTTCATTTAATAAAAATGTTTTTGTGGCTAAAACAGGCAGCATACTACTAATATTTATTATTTTCTTGTTTTTTTACAAAACTAAATGTGTACAGTATATCTCAGGAGCAGCCTTCTCATCACTGCATTTACACTACCACGGTCATCGGGAGGGCCGACGGTACACAGCCCACCGACATGGCCTACTCCCGCCTCTGTCCTCGGGTAGGTGCTAGAGGACTTTGCAGTCAGACATAAAGACTCGAGCAGCTTCTACCCACAGGCAGTCAGACTTAGCGTGTCACCCCTGCTGCCTGTTACTTCCTCAGAGCAAATAACCATGACTGTTTTGCATCTGCAATCGCTGCACCAGGCAAAAGTGTTCTGCAACTCGAGTTTTTAAAATGAAGACTTTTTAACTGATATATTGTTTTTTATATTTTACTCCCTGCACTTTTATTTTTAATTCTTCCAAAATGAGTTCTTTAATTATACTGTATTATTTTATTATATTTATTTTGTTATGGTGATATGACTTACTCCATGTAGTGCTGGACGGCCCTCCCGTCGCCCCACAGCCACTGACCCTCCTGCTTGGCATCTGTCAGTCCCACCCACAGGAAAGGAATCTGGGGGAACTTCCTCATCACTCCTTGAATGAAATCCTGTGGTGGAAGCAACATTTAGAGCAGGGATGTCACTCTCATTTTACATCACCGACCACACACAGCACACTTTGAACTTAAGTGAGCCAGAGCATTGACACGCCCCTTTCTGTAAGGGTAGAGAAGATTAACCACACACTGAATCCCTCAGTCAACTTCATATGAAAAAGTCCTTTTTTCAACAGCATGTCTCAGTTTTTCTACACGATAAAGAAATCCTTCTATGTTAAACCAAGAAATTTGTCAGCACGACTCTTTGAGACTAAATTGTAAGTAATAAATGTGTAAAATTACACACAAAAAAAATAAACTGTCCCAGACTGTCCTGTAATAATAAAAAGTTTTTGTTTGCTTTTTTCTTTTCTTTCTTTCTTTTTTTTAACTGCATGGACCTGCTGTAAAACATAGAAATTTCTATTGTAGATAAGGAAAAATTCTAAACTTTGTTGTCATTTAAATTTTGATATATTACTTAATTAACTTTAGTGTAGTATGAATGACTTCTGGGGATTTTATCAGTAGAAAATGCTGTAAAAAAAAAAATGTAAAAAATTTATAACATTTATAAAATCTATGCCTTTCTTCACATTTTCCAAAGCCAACCAATGGGCTGGAGTCTTTAGTGGGCTGATTCTGGCCCACAGGCTGTATGTTTGACAACCATGATTAATTTTCTGGCAGAAATTTTACCCGATTATTTATGTTTGAAACTATGAAAAAAACCCAGATTTTTTTTTCTACACAGGTTCTCGTGACGTTTTCATTTTAGACTTACCCATATTTGTGAATGTAAACCTCTGAGATGTACATTTGCTTTGTGGATTTTAGATTAAAATAAAATAACTTCATAGTTGGTAATTTAATCCAAAACTTAAGGTCATCTCTAGACATCAAGTCATGAAATATTTTATTTTGAAGTACAGAGTTTTTTAAATGATCGGAGTTTTTGCTTCACATGTTAGCATTTGTGCTCTTCCGCTGTACTTAATAAGGGCTATCTACTCCGTTTTTCCCCCTTCAACCTTGATCCATTTTCCTAATAAGGCCTCTTTTCCTCTGACAAGCTGCATTTCCACAGAAAAAAAGACAAGTGCTGGTACAGAACGCTGGCATCCACACAGGTTGGGCCATTACTGGTTTAACACCAGTTCTGCACTGGTTACTTAAAGAAAGCCCACATTTCATCAGTGGTCCGTAGCAAAAGCTGGGGTAACTTCTTTGAGAAGAAAGTCAAGGTGGACAGAAGCTGCGGGATACATCTGTGAATTTCTTGTGGGAGTCCTTAGCAAAGTTCCAACTTTTGGTTTAGCAATTTTTTTGTTTTGTTTTGTTTTTTTGGAACTTCTTTTTATGTATGGTTCTCATGTGGAGTCATGCATCTTATATATAATTCAATAAAAAATAAAACTAGTATATGCATGGGTATAAGAGGCTTGAGGGGGTTACTAGTCCATGGATCTCTCTTGGCACCACACCAATGGGGAAGTGTAAACATCCAAAGTTGGAATCACTGACATCACAGCAAATTCACCCAGTACAACTCAGACTCTACAGGCCTCAGTTAGCATATTAAATGTTAAAATTTATGACACACAATTAGAAAAAGATGAAACAAGTGTGGCTTGTTTGGAAGCGATTGCATCTGAACAAAGTGCATGGTGGAGGAGGGGTAATGATTTGGGCTTGTTTCGCAGCCACATGACCTGGAGTCCCTGCAGTCACTGGGTCGACCATGAACTCCTACCAAAGTATTCGAAAGTCAAATTTGAGGCCATCTGTGTGACAGTAAAACTAAATTGGGTCATGCAACAGGACAATGATCCCAGTCACAGCAGCAAATCTACAACAGAATGACTGAAAAAGGAAAGAATCAAGGTGTTGCAATGGCCCAGTCAGAGTCCAGACCTCAACCTGATTTAAACGCTGTGTATAAAAATGCTTGCAAATCTCAACAAACTGAAGTAACGCTGTGCAGAAGAGTGGGCCAAACTTCCTCAGCAGCTTAAGGTGGTTCTGATATGTACAACTTCAGAACTGTAAGTGTGTGTGCTTCACATGACTTGTGCAGGGTGCGTTTACCATCTCTGCAGAGTCTTCGATTACAACCAGGCTGCTGCTGTGCTGCCGGCAGAACTCAGCGCTCTCATTCCATTGACGATTTTCTTGCCGTCCAACTGAAAAGAAGTAGCAACGTCCCATCCACCACAGCCACTTTTCAGGGCACAAACTGCACCTCGAGTCTCCACACATAAGAGAAAGAAACACTGATTTAAGTGTCAGATAAAATCCTGTAAGAACTGGAGCCCCACAGCTTTCACCACTCTGTGTGTAAAGCATATGACAAATGTAACCAGAAACATGCAGTGAATGCAGTGCTGTGTTCACTGTTCACTGTGTTTGAGATCATGTAAATCACCTTGAGTGACAGTGTGAAGCATCAGGTTCACATCACGGTGCTGTTTCTGGCACTGCTGCAGTTGCTCCAGCAGTTCCTGCTTTGATGTCTGACTTGCTCCTGGTGCTGCTGTCAATATGACTGACAAATATAATTATAAACATAAGAGCTGAGCACTGAAAGTCCACTACAGGCATCAACAAAAAAATAAAACATCATGTCTTCCAGATGATTTGGACGCTGTGTTACCTTTTCCTCATTTATATTGAAAGCCAAAAAGCAGATTAGGATTACTTTTGCTGTTTTAAACTACTTTACATGCTGAGAAAGACAAATGTAATCAAACTATAACCAATTTTCTTATAATAAATTAATATACATGCATTTTTAATATTTATTTTTCACATTTAGAGGAAATTTGAAGGGATGAATATGGAGGTGGAAACTCCAGGTTTATTGAGACAAACACAAACAGCAGAAAATAATAGATTAAGTATGTTATATATTATGTTCTGGCAGGTTATACTCTGGGGGGGGGGGTTCTCAAGCACCCCAAAGTTCCATCATAGCACCCCTAAAAATAACCATAGTAATCATAGTGATAATAATGTGTTTTAGTCTTTTTTTCTGACGTTGTCTTCAAATGTTGTATTTTGCCATCTTGTGTACTGGAGACTCTTTACCTGAAATATAGCAACATGATGATGCTCTGTGCTGAGTCTGCACAATAAAAGGAGGATCTGTATGAACTCTGTATGTATGAACTACTTTCAGTTTGCTTGTTGTCCGGGTACATGGAGCAGCAGGGTGATTCTCCAGCATCTTTTATGATCATTTCAAGGCACTGTATGCACGACCTTATGAGTAAAGGTTTGATCCTGGAATCTCCCCAAGTGTTTACAGATTAAATAATTCATGCATGTATCATTTATATGCACGCAAATTTAGACTCACCAAATAAAATGAAGGACAAAAGGAGACCTGCGATCAGGGTTACTGCTGCTATAGCAACAGCCACTCCAACTGTTAGATGACAAAACTGACAGGATCCTGCACATGTAATGACAAAAGTTAAATGAACTGGCTCTTCTTTAGCCTACCTGAGCACTCAAAGCGCTTTATACAACTCACCTCATTCACCCATTCACACAGGCACTTTTATCTATGCTCTTTCCATGTAAGTGCTTTCTATCCAACATTCACACCCCAGTGGATGGATTAAAGAGCAACTTGGGGTTAGTATTTAAGGCCATTAGGCTGAAAATAAACATATATTAAAAATAGGCCTAAGAAAGAGATAATGAAAACCAAATCAGCAATCTGATAAGGAACACGGTGACCAACACAACAACGCCAAAAGACCTCAAAGACCACAGAAGATAGCTAAAGTGCACAATCATAGAATTATTTTTGTGGTTAAGAAAAACAACCTGACAACATCTAACCAAGCCACGGGCACTCTCAAGCAGGTAAAACTGTCCCTGACAAACCACTGGTTACGCTGAAGAACAAGAAAGCCAGATTACACTTTGCCACAAAGCATCTAAAAGAGTCTGCACATTTCTGGAAAAAAGTATCTTTGGATAGATGAAACCAAGATGCACTTGTATCATACTGAGGGGAAGAGATAAAGTATAGAGAAAGAGGCAAACAGCTAAAGCATACCATATTATCTCTCAGACATGGTGGAGGTAGTATTATGGCCTGGGCATGTATGGCTGTAGGACTGGCTCACTGGTATTTATTGATGATGTGACTGCTGATAGAAGCAGCAGGGCTGTACTCTCTGCTCAGATTCAGCCAAACCTGATCAGACAGTGCTCCACAGGACAAATGGATAATGACCCAAAACATATAGTACAAAAGCAACCCAAGAACTTCTCAAGGCAAAAAAATGTGACATTCTTCATTGAGCAATCAGTCACGATCAACAGAGCGTGCTTTACAGTTACTTGTTACTAAAGACAAAACTGAATGCAGCTGCAGTAAAGGTCTGGCGAGCACCTCAAGGGAGGAAACACAGTGTTGGGTGGTGTTGATGGGCTTTAAACTTCAGGCAGTCAGTGACTGTAAAGGATTTTTTTACCCAAATACTAAAAACAATCCTTAAATGTAAAATTATGCTAGTCTGTCCAATGAATTTGGAGCCACTCTAAATGAGGGACTGCGTATAAAAATGCCTGATGTTCCTAAAAATGAAAACATTTTTTAAACCCCTTCAATTAAAGGTGAAAGTCTACACTTCAGGTACGTGTTGTTTGATTTAAAATCCCCAGAGGAAAAAAACTACAAAAATGGCTTTCTCCAAAATATTACGGGCCTGTCAGTGGATGAACGCATTGGGAGCGTGACGGCAAAAACACAGCAAAGGAAGAAACTGAAATTCTGTTTCAATCACAAACAGGAGGTCATTTCACTTTCTAGACCACAGTAAGTGGTCATATTAGTTTTAAAGAACTTAAATCATGAAAAGATGCAACACAGAGGGAAATGTGCCTCTGATCACACCGAGGCCCATCTCCTTTTCAGAGACAAAGAAACATATCATTTTTATTTTCAACATTAACTCATCAGAAGTTTCCCATTTTAAAGCCTTTCCTTTAATTGATTTTTTAAAACTAACCTGCAGGTGTTTTCCTTTTGGTTTCATCTTCTCCGTGTCCTTGCGAAGACTCCATTGCCGCTGCTCGACTGTGGTTTTGCTTCAGCAGTTTCAAAAGCTTTTGTAGCTCACGTTTACTTCTCTCTGATGCTTTTTTTGTCACATTTACATGCTTTAAAAAAAAAAAATATGATCACTCCACCCCTTCCTCATATTGCAGTGTGCTTTCTTACTATGGAGCGTTAAAGTTATTACCGACACGCTGCAGAGGAAGCTGTGCAGAGAATAACAGCTTACACGCAGCGTGAGTTAAGTGTTTTTTAACAGGGACCAGCTCACACCCTGGAAGTGTTATAGATGTTACACGTGCTCGCGCAGAGGCACCGCAGACATTGAGCTTTGTGTTTGGTTTTATGCCATTACTTGACCTCATAAAACCGCAGTATGTTCGAGGGCATCGGGTCCTCGCTGTTGACGTAAGAGGTGCAAGAAATGTGAACTTATTTAGTGTTCAAACACTGAACAACAATGAAAAAGGGGAAGTGCCTGTATGCATGTAGAATTAAGAGAACAAGTATACACAGACTGAGTTTTTTTCTTCTTCTTTTTTTACTGTTGATGTTGATAAAATCTTAACAGTTGAACAATCATCAGCAATTATCTGTAATTTATGATCCGTTTGGAAATGTAAAAAAGTCAGAACTAACAAGCGCAGGAGTGGATATTATTTATGTTAGTCGACTTGGTATCATGGAAGATGCTTTAAGGTGTGACGTCAGCCTTACACAAATACCAGTGTTACAGTGACATGCAGTGACAGAATCCATACCACATTTAGATTATAGTGTTTATTTAAAACATCAGCAGCATACAAAGTTCAGGTCAAGAAGAAAGAAATGGAAGGTGATGTGAAAAAAAGAACAAATAAAATGCTGATTTTAATAATGATTGGTCATCTACTTTATTCCTATTGCCTAAATAAAAAATAAAAATCAATAAATGAATATATTTGCAGGTGTAATAATCAAAAGTCGCTGTACATTTTACTGAACCACAACCTTGAAGTTTTTATGACTGAATAGCAGGAAACACGAAGTGTCTTATCCTTGTTTCCTTTATTGCTCAAGACGCCAGTCGATGTGCCCTTCCAACAGCTCGCTGAATTTTCCCTTCAGCTGTAGCAAAACACACAAATAGAAACAACACTATTAAAACGATGCACAATTTAAAACACAAAGCTGAGACCTTTCATCGATGCCACAGCTCAGCACACTTAATTAATCAAAGTGCTGCTTATGTCCACGTGGTGACAGATTCACCTCATTAAATACATCGTTCCTTGTTGTGCTGCTATCACACAGGAGAGACATGGACGAGGAGCACAGCATCGACAGGCTGATTTCCCGTAGGTCTGGATCTGGGAAACAAACAGAGACTGTGAGATGTGCAAACAGGAAAGAAAAAGGCAAGCACTGGTATGCTCCCATACATGGGTAAAATTTGCATGTGGTGGAATAAATACAATCAGCTATGGTCAGAAAAATAAAAAAAATCCTGGTCTAGCTGGTCCGATATGTTTCACAGCCATCACCTTTTGCTTGTATAGCATCTTGTTTTTTCCACACTTCCTTCTCTCAGGCTGCCACGTGAGTTTTCCATCAGTCATATAAAAGCTCACACTTACTGTAAATGGTAAACAGACTGGTTGCTATATAGTGCTTTTCTACGCTTTCTGAGCACTTAAAGTGCTTTACACAACTTGCCTCATTGACCCATTCATACAGGCACTTTTTTCTATGTGCTTCCTATGTGAGAGCTTTCTATCTAACATTCACACTCTGAAGGATGCATCCAAGAGCAACTTGTGGTTAGTATCTTGCCCAAGGATATTTGGCATGAAGACTGGATCAGATTGGGATCGAACCACCAACTTTTGGATTAGCAGGTGAGCAGAGGCTGTAAGCATTTCTCTGCTCTTTGTGAAATTTTGGGTCACTGAAGGTGATTAAAATTGTTGGTTTGCTGTAGTTTTCGTGATACGCTATTAGGTCAGGTCTAAGACATAAATATCTTAACTGAAACCAGAAACGACTAAAGTGCATGTGGCAGCAGTGGCTCAGGAGGTAGAGCTGGTCATCTGTTGGTCTCTGGTTTGATTCCTGGCTGCTCCAAGTGGCATGTCAAAGCGTAGATTGGCAACTTACTATAGCCCCAAGCCATGTGTCATGTATCATGTTAGGTTAAAAAATTGGGACCGCCTGGTGTTCAAATTGAGTTTTAAAAAAAGAGAGCTAAATAAGTACCTTTACATTTATTACTTACTTTTTTATCACTTATTTACTATTTACTTTATTTTTGCAAAAACTGACCAGAGGGCTTAATTTGCTGCTTTTTGAATTGCCAGTCTCCCTGAACTGTTTATCCAGTTTTGATAAGTGGCCTGGTATGAAATGCAATCATCAAATTTCAAATCAGATAATATTAACTCTATCTGTCTTCTAATTCGAGTCTGGATTTCACGTTTTGAAAAAAAGTCAAGTAAAAAGCAAAGTTACACAAAACACAATCATGTTTTTCCTTTCGGTTCCTTTCTGTGGCTCAGAACTTCTTTTTGAGGTGGAATAATCCAGCAAGGCTAGACAGCTACTTGAAATGTTATCATATGACACAACAATAAAAACAGGAGAATGCATATGTTTACAATTCATGGGGAAAGCACAGTAGTCTAAATCTAATGGAGAAAGTGGCCAATTAACTTTTTCAACAGCCATAATTGAATTCAGCTCCTCAAAAATTTTAAATCAAAAAAGAAATAGTCCATTTTATCTTGGAAGCAGAAAACGTCTGAACCAGAAGTCCCTAATACTCAGTGACAGATCTGTGACAGAGTAGTAGGGACTATCCACCAGACACTGTTTCTTGAAAACTAAGTCTGGCATTTTCTTATTTAAACTTAATAAACAATGTAAATACATTGTCCTATTCCTTTCTTTTGAATATCTCTTGTTGTGTTCTTATGCTTGTTGGCTTTTAAATGGGACCTAAGTGCAATTTTCGCCTCATGTGAATACTTGTGTTGGAATGATAATAAAAGATGTTCAAACCTGACCCAGCCCATAATCATGTGTGAAGTACAGAAAGAAAGTCAGCCGTTTTCTTGTCACTATTTTCTGTATTGCGCAAGCTAATGACAATCAAAATCCATGATGAAGTCAAGGAGTATGGCGAACAATCATATCCAAGACAAACTCCTCTTATTTCACTAAAATCTGAGCAATCAAACGACACCCCTTTGAGCAAGCACTTGGCGATGGTGGCAAGGAGAAACTCCTTCTTAACAGAACCAGGCTCATCCAGGGGCGGACAATTTCCGTGACCGATTGTAGGCAGAGCTATTTTTAATCTTGATGTTTTTTTGGAAAAGTTTGCAAATCACTGATTAAAGTCTCTTCTCTTCAGTTTCCCATAATAAGAATTATTTCTACAGTGGCCCTGAAAGGTCAAACACACTGCAACTTATGAAAACACCAGCATACAGAAAAAAAAACTGCAAAACCACACAAAACAAAATGAAACTTTCAATGAAAGTTGAATAAAACACAAGGGAAACAGAATAAAACACCACAAAAGCTCAAAAAAGTGCAAGTGACGCCTGCCAAGTGTCACCTGTTCACTGCAAAACATCGAGGTGATGAAGCAGGTTAAAGGATTCTAACTGTGCTTGAAGCTGAAATAAATGCAAACAGCTGCCATTTTTATCTAATATAAGATACACGGTCTGTTTTTTTAAAGAAATAAAAATAATTAAAATTAAAAATATATATCTTTGCGTTTCAGAAATATTACAGATTTGTTCAGAAGACAAGGTCACAGATTGGCTTCAGGATGAATCCTAGATACTCTGATTCAGACTGAGTTTAGCAAACATATCAGTAATGATAAGCTTTCATGTTGTTAACAGTTTTTCTTCCAGGCTAAAAATCTTACCTGTGGATTTATTACAGGGTACTGAGATACTATCCTTTCCATCAGCAATTGTATACACGTTGAAAAAGTAATTGGTCCCTGATGTCAGGCCAGAAAATGTAAACGTGGTGTCAGGGGTTGTATTACTCCAACTCTGATCCCAGAAGCTGGAGCTGAGTTGAACACCATACGTGGGTGTTGCTGTGTTTTCAGGTTTGTCCCAGGCAAAGGTGATGCTGGTCTTATTGGCATTAGTGGGTCTGACATTTCTAGGAGGATTTGGCACTAAAATCAGAGAAGATGGAGAAAATTAGAAAGCCATTTCTCATTATTATTTTGCAATCAAGTCAGACTGACATAAAAATAATCTCACCGCCGCTTTAAACCTCCCCCAAAGGCTGGCAAAACTTAAACAAGGCATCTGATTTGTTGATAAAAGTCATATGTTTTCAGAATCTACAAACATGATTAGGTCGTGTCAGGTGTGAGTAACTTAACTACACCTGCTATCCTCAATTTAAATATTCAAATGGTCAAAATTTTCAAAATATACAATATGTGCAAAAACATATTGATTTATTCGTTATAGAAATACAGTTTATCCACTCAGTGTAATCCTCATCTGTAATGGGGTTTTTTTGTTTGTTTTTATAAATCAGACTTGTATGAAATGGACTGTTTCTGCCACTGAAGTTGTTGGTTTTCTTTACATCCAGAAATCAAAATTTCTGGATTTTTAGAAATAATTTGAAATTTTAACTTAGCTCTGGGTGGCAATCTTTTTTCTCAGTGGTGTAACAATCTTTCAAGGATTTGCTTTTTTAGAATAAGAATTCAGATGTTTTATGCTTGTAAACATTGGCGGTGGCAACCAAACAACTCTGACCACAGAAGGTGAAAAAAAAGGAACTCACAGGTGAACTTGTAGGCGGACACTGGATTGCTCTTAAATTGTCCACTCACTGCATAGACGGCCACAAGGTAATTGGCAGCATTCTTCAGACCACTGAATGTGATGTTTGTGTCTGTTACACTTGTTGTGTTTACAAGTGTCTCGTTGAGCGAGAGCTCGACTGTGAAATTTAAGGCGCTACCATTAGGAGGCAGCCAGGTAGCAGTGAGGGAGTTAGATAATGTTGTCAAAGTCAAATCTGAAATTGGTCCGGGAGCTACAGAACAGACAAGCAGTCAGATTAGAGGTGATCAGTGTAGCGTGGGACAGCTCCTGTTTATTTGTTTCTGTGCATCAACAATGAAAAAAATCTGAACAATGAGAAAGAGTTACTTGTGAAGCTGTCGATATTTACGGTTTCTCCCACCAGGGTTTCGTTGACCCGCACTGTCACATTGATGAATATATGTGTGGCCGGTGGCAGACCTGTTACATTCACGCTCTGCTGAGGGTGATTTACAGTTTCATTAAACAGCCGCCTGTCACAAAGAGAAACTGTTACTAAAGCTCATAGCCAAAAGTCCCTTCTTCTTTTCATCCAGCTGAATATGAAGATCTATTCAGCTGTAATAAGAAGACCTGAAGGGACAGTTAACCTCAAAATCAGAAGCTACCTATCACCACATCACTGTCCAGAAAGAGACATACACCCAAACAGTGACCAGTTGGTCTAGCGAGCAAATCGTGATTTTTGGAAAGCAGAATTGCTGTTGAAACTTTTTCACAGGTAGTGTTTTTTATTTCATCGTGAATTTTGGAGGGAGGGCTTTGAGCACTCAAAAACAGGCGCCGTAAAAACGATTCTCCACCCTCACTCGAAATATATTTAAAACTTTAAAGGTTTATTTATTTAAATGATTAATTACTGAGGAAAATATAAAAAGTCAATGTATACAAATCAAATAAATGTAATAAAAAATACATGGAACATTGACTGGAATTAAAATGTACTTTTAAAGTCAACATTCAGGGCATTTTTACAGCTGATCTCGCCCCCCCCAAAAAAGCTGGGCAACTCAAACAGCAACAGAATCTAAATGACTAAACAACAAAACAGGCTACATATGTGTACATTATTGGAGCTGATTATTTTAAATCTATTTGATTTTTTGGCAAACTTCCTATAAGTTGTTCAAAAAATCAAAGGAGTGCAAAACTTCACTGTCTTCACAGTCTGAGAAACATGAACTCTGCTTGGAGAAAAATGTGTATGGATACAGTGTGGCTGGATTTCGACAAATACATACGTTCCATTCATGTTGTTAGCTACCACAAGGATATCTGTGAAGTTTCCCACAGGTCGGTCCCATTTGACCAACATCGAGTTCTTCGTGTTATTAGACACTCTCAGGTTGTAAACTCGATCAGGCTCTGAAACCAGGAACAAACAGATGAGCACAAAACAGACACATCCACCAGGAAAACTTTACAGGCGCCTCTCTTCACGTCAGCAGTGGCTATCATTTGCCTTTGCTGATTTGAATTTCATGTTATGTTAGCAAGAAAGGACAAACTGTAAACCGCTTCCTCGTTTAGGCGTAAACAAGCTTTTCGGCGCCCTTTCACTGGTTTCAATTACGTATTACACTTCCTGCTACTAAAAGGAGAAAAACAGATATGAATGTGCACAGATGCATATACGACAAAGAACGAGGAAAAACTCACTGGTATACGCTGAGACATGAGCTTCATAACTCCATTTAGATGCATCATTGACTCCCGAGACGACAGTGAAATTGTAGAGGGTTCCAGGTATCAAACCCTCAACCTTTTTTGTCTCTGTTGTCACTTTAACATTGGTGGTCTCGTAAGTCAGATGATAGAAATCCACGTTTCCCTCTGGTTTGCTCCAGCTCAGATAGACAGAGTTATTTTCCACAGAACCGACTGTCAGGTTTGTGACTGCCTTAGGTACTGAAAAAAAACCCCACAGATATCATCAGTGCCTCTGTCTTTTTTTTTTTTTTTTAACGTCAGGCTGATCCAGGCATAGATGGGGAAAGCATAAAGAAAAGAAAAACATAAACTTTGGGTAAACTTAGATATACCATGTAGTGCAATCACGGCAAATTCATGATCTTAAGTGTGTGTGTTGTTCTGGGTCTTTACATGATGCTGTTCCAGGTATATTATCAGAACTATAAGCAGGTGAACAGGTGCGTAAATGAATCTATATTTCTCACGTCCATTGAAACTCACTGGTGTAGAAGGTGGCTTTCTCTGGGTTGAGGTCTCTCTCACACTTCACGGGGAACACCTGGACCGAGTAGGAGGTGCCTGGTGTCAGGCTGAAGAGGCCATAGGTCAAATCAGTGACGTTGAACACCCATGTTTTGTTATCTTTTTGGCCGTTGACCTCTACCCGGTAACGGCTGATATCGCCCGGTGCAACCATCCATGTCAGGTTGGCGCTCTCAAAAGTTATATTGGTGACGTTGACTTGGCCCATGAAGCGATCTGTTTGAAAACGTGATGAGGAATATTACTTAGACAGCAATATGAAGGGAAGGACAAATGCCCAGAAGAGTCGAGGAGGGAGATACTAAAATAAAATGTGTGGTGTATAAAACTTACCTCCTCTAAATGAGTGTTTAAGCTATGTGTAATAAAGTCACCTACAGTTAAAGCAAATAAGGAAGGAAAGGCAGGAAATATAAAGTGGACATTAAGATACTGAGATTAAGTTTACTCCATGTTCTGAGCCTATAATGAATAAAAACATCATATATCTGATTATTACAGAATAAAACTACTCCTATTCTTTAAATATAAAAAAATAAATCAATTTATGGTCTTAACCTGTGTTTGATTGGTTTAGTAGGCCTACTCTTGTCTAGACCCACTATACTAAACACGCAACTATGGGTGTTATGTATGATTTTGCATTCAACTAAATCTAGATCTGGATACTTGGCAAATTTAAAGCATTGCCTCAAAGAGGTCAATCATATTAGCCTAAATCTGATGAAGTGGCTAGATCATCGCCAAAGTGAGGTGACTAGTGTTTATATGCACTGAATCAGATTCAGTTAAGCTTTAGCTGCCAGTCAAATGGTTTCACATTTGACTGTAGAACACTTTGAGGAGAACTCAGAGGAGCTTGACTCAGTGACTGCAAGACAAGCCCAAATCATCACCCCACCACCACCACTGTGCTTGAGAGTTGGTATGAGGTATTTGCACTGACACACTGTTTGGTTTAATCCAAAAGAAGAAAGTGGAGATGGTTGGCCGTAGTGCTGTACATTATAGCCAGAGATCGCCACCAAAGGACATTGTTTCAGAGGTTTGTTCAAATGGTGCTTTACAAACCTAAGCCGTGGTGCCATGATCTTTTAGGGAGAAGAGTCTTTTTCCTGGTAACACTTCTACCATACTTTTTCAGTCTTTTTCTAATTCTACTGTGATAAACTTTAACATTTAACATGCTAACTGTAACTCTTGGGGTCTTTGCAGTTTTTCATTGCACAGTCTGACCGTGGGGTGAATTTGCCAACACGTCCACTATGTTTAGACACACTCTGTTTAGACACACCTAAAGTGCTCACGGCATCTGTCTGTAACTTAATCTCTAAATTCCTAAATGGAAGCATTAAGGGTGCATTTAGTTTTAACTGTAGTATTTTATTTGTGTGATAAATTAGCAGGTATCTGCATCTGTGCACCCATACAGTTTATGACCTACCTTCATAACAAATAAAAGGCAGAAGGTCCAGGCAGCTCTTTTCAATCCACGGCCCAAAGCTGAGCATGGCCACGCATGAGTCTTCAATGTAATTCTTATCATTACTGTCATCTTCATCTTCAGGTTCTTCTGGCTCCGGCATAAGCGACTTCTCACACTGTGCTGCTAATGGCATCTCAGCGGTCGTCCAGGGTGCACTTGTGGTGAAAGATGGAGTTGTTCTTTGAGTTGTCATGTTTTTTGTTCCTGTTACGTGCGTAGTACTTTCGTCGGTAACAACAGATTGTTCAGCGAAGCCTGTTATGTCTGGTGTGATTTCAGTTGTTTCAGCCGGGTCATGACTCCAACTTGTCACATTGTGTCCTGATTGTGTTGTTGTCATGTTGGGAGTTGTAAATTCTGGGTTTGTAGTCAAGGGTGTTGTTGTCCTTGCTGGGCATGTGCAGGAGCAGCTGCAGCACACAGTTTTTTTGGGAGGTTTTGGGGAAGGTTTAGGCAGCGGCCAGCCAGGGTACCAGTTTTGGAAGGCTAGGGGATCCCCATTGGCCCACTGAGTCCAGTTCATAATGGGGCTGCTGGCGTCACTGCCGTTGATATAGTGCGTAGTGAAGTAGGTTTCTGTGTAGCTTGCAACAGTGCTGGTTAAGTCGCCGGTGGAGTTGTCGATAGAGTTGTTTTTGAAGTTAAAGTTCTTGCGAAGGCCGATCCAGTGGTCAGAGGTGATGTCCCGGGCAAGGGCCTGAATGTTGTCTGGAGTCAGGGTCACCAGCTCTTTGAAGCAGGCCTGGCCACACATAAAAAGCTACCGTCAGTCTTTTATAGATGGGACAAAGACTGGAGAGCATTTCATGTTATGAGATGGTTTTCTTTAACAATTTAGATTAAACTAAATCTATGAAGTGGAGAAAAATGACAGGAAAAGCGCTACAAATTTATATGCTAGTACAGTTTGTCTTAATTTTGTCCAGTGTTTAAATTTGCTCACATATACAGATAGATGTGGCTCAAAGCTCTAAACTGCAAGATGATGTTTGATACAGACATACAACCTGCGCTAAAGACATATGCACCACATTTAGACACACAGGTAAGTACACAGTAGACACAAGCACAACTAAAAACACTTTTTTGCCTCAGATATAACCTGGTACGTCAGTTTTGCATACTGAGTTTTGCATACTGAATGCCTGTTGCGAGTATTTAGGCTATTCTAAGTTAACAAACAGCTGCTAGTCTAATCCATAGCCAAGGTTTCCAAATTCCTGTGATATAGGTGCACAAAACATTTAATACAGAAATTTCCTTTGCCACTACTTTCTAGGTATTGATATCCTTTCATCAAAGGGAACCCAAATCCATTCAGGCAGTAGGTGGAAAATATAAAAAAGGATCTGTTTGATACTGAGGATGATCTCAAAACCAGTAACGACCACCAGGAAAAGAAGTTGAAAGATACTGGTGGTCACCTGTCTCCTAGTAGATACACATATGGCATCAATTTTAAAATCCTGTTACCTTGTTCTCAAGTTATAACATTCACAAAATTTAAGAAAACTTGACCTCTGACCTTGAGGTCACGGTCACTGAGATTCTTAGTAGATACACCAATGACATCACTTTCAAACTCCTACGTCAGTTGCTTTTCGAGTTATTGCATTCACAAACTTGCATTTCCACACCGCTAACCTGCCGGCCCGTCAGGCTGGGTGATGACATTACCTCATCGGTCTTTTACGGCTGAGGGGTAAAAATGGAAACCATCGGAAAATCTGCCCTTCTTTATTGGTTTGCTAGTTGTCAACATCCCAAGCAAGTTGAAGAGGTTTTCTGATCATCAAATCTGAGACAAACAGTATTTTTCAAAGAGCGCAGTGCAGCACTGTGAAAATCTGCTAATGTGCGGGAAGGATGTTGCTAGTGCAGCTAATTGTCAGGCAAAAAAAGTCATAAGTGCCTTCATCTCCGGAAAAGAAAAAAATCCATGTAGATGCTGATGATGACAGCATTTAACACTGAACTTTAACACTTCACAGTACTGAATGTATTATTAGTCTAAATTTGCTCCTCTCAATATATAAATGAGCCCATATGGCATAGAAACTGAACATCTAACAGTTTTTTTTCCTGGAAACACTCTTTTGTCTGATCATTTCTTAATAAAATTTCAATAAGCAGCTACTTTAAACCGCTACTTAAAAAATAATGCACTACACGACACTGGAAACAATAATTCAGTGCTTTAAAAGTCTTCTAAAAATGCTGTAACAAAGTTTACAAGAGCGTACCACTTTGTTATCTGCTTTAATACTGTGTGCCAACACAGAGCAGCTACTTGGACTCATAAATACAAGCCTTAAAGCAGATAACTCGTAAGGACATTTCTTCCTGTTAAAAGGGAGTTTTTCCTTCCCACTGTCGGATACTGCTTGCTCATAAGTGGGCGCTTGATTGTTGGGGTTTTCTACAGAATACTGTAGGGTTTTTACCTTGCAATATAAGGCACTTTAAGGTTTTTGTGATTTGTCGCTATATAAATAAAGCTGAATTGAACTGGATTTCTCAGTCATCTTGCTTTATTTCCACTTGAAACCAAAGCTACTCACAAAAGTAACTATAATAATTTTTTTTTTTTTAAACAGCCAGCAATAAAGTTAATGTTTACCGGAGCTGAAAATCTTGATCATAACTGAATCTAAATGACAGTAAAGAAAATAAATCTTCCCATCTGTACTGCACACAAGTGTTTATTTTTTTAAAGTGCGTTATTGAATCCCCTCTCACGGATCTGCCTTAGTGAATAAAACTGACATCATTTAGCTCAGCCTCATGCTTCAGCCTGTTAGTGCATAAATTTCAGGTTCAGCCTGTACCTGACAGTAGTTCCGGGCGTCGACCCAAGTGAGATTTCTGGGCTGGATGAAATACTCTCGCTGTGCATCGCTGTACATCGACGTCAGAGCTGAGGAAGGAGACAGCAGACAAAGTTTTGCTTGTCTTTTTTAAAGGCTTTCCAAGTTATCAACCAATCAGGAAGCATCACTATCTTTTTTCCAGAGTTTTCACAACACTGGCGTCATCTTGTACTTGCACTATGATTACAGAGACTACAATGCCATGTAGGGTAGTGAGTGGAATAACAAAAATCTAAAAAACGAACATTTTCAGATAAAAATACCTTTAAATGGTAACTATAAGAACACTTTCACACAAACATGCTCACTGTCCTGTTACCCACACTTTAGTATCGTCTTCGAACAAAAAGTATTGTTTTAAAGCACAGATGAGGACAGAATTATTAGCCACAATATTAGAAAATTGAGTTTTTTAAACAGTGCATAGAATCTTTAACACTAGTTTTCCAAACATCTCAATTTTATATTAACATTATTTTACTGTTATTTCCCCAAAACTACCAGGGTCAAAATTATTAGCCTCCCTCTTGCTAATAGTTAATCGTGTACCTTTTTTTGCTGGATAACAGGCTGCAATTGTTTATTGTAGTTTTAAACTAGTCTCGCACACGTCTGAGAAATCCCAGGGTTAGGGTTTGTTCTGGGATCGTTAGGCACATCTTCCACTAGTTTTCTTTCTAGTGTCTTTGAAATCATTTGTTTCCTGCCTCTGCCAGTCTTGTTCTCGGCTATGTGGCTCTCTTTGATTTTCTTGATTATGTTTCTCACTCCAGTCCTTGACACTTGGAAAAAGCTGTTATAACTTTGTATATCCATCTCTTGCTTTGTGACCATCAAAAATTATTTTTCTCATTTCTAAACTGTTTTTTTTTTTTTTTTGGTAAACCCTCAGTGAAGTATTATACTGTTTGTAAATTGGAAGACAACCCCCAGGTTTAACTTGATTTTACAAGAACTACGCATTACAAAAATAAAGCACAGCACTGCACAGCGTTATGGCTCAATTAAAACATCAGTTTTCATGCAGAATTAAGTACAGAGTGCAGAAAAGCCAAAACATAATATTCCCATATAAGGACACAGGGTCTCAGGTGGTTAATAACCCGACAACAAATAGATCAGTTATTGGTCAGTCAAAACACATGATGAAAATACAGGACTATCATATTCCTAAAAGTCTGGACTCTGTCTCCTTGTTTCAAGGTTGTACACTGTATAACTGTCTCACAAAATATTTTCTGACATACAGATAAAATTTTTTACAAATAAACTACAAATACTCACCCCAGCACAGTAAAATACAGAATTTCACCTGAAACTTTCCCATATTGGTGCCCTGTATACTTCCAGACTGATACTGTATTAGCAGAGGGAAAAAAAAAAAAAAAAAAAACACAAAAAATGAGAAAAACTCCAGATAATAAAAAAAAAAAACCTAAAAGGGAA
>VUQG01045017.1:1621-20613 GCA_015106755.1 Etia nguti | reverse complement strand
GAAAATAGATTTAAGAACGACAGGACTCAGTGACGCTGAGTCTTTGATTTTATTTATTTTCTGCTGTGTTTTACTTGCATCTATTTGAAAGAGTGAGTGTAAACACAAAAAACTATTTTTTATTTTATATGCTGGAATATGCAGAAAATAGGTTTAAATGTTAAACAAATTTCTTCAAGTCAAAGACTGTTGTATATAATTTAATTTTTGCTTGATGCAATGTGCATAAAATTAAAATATTAAAACAAGTTTTAAAAAGAGACTTTTTCATTTGATTACATATTATATGATGGATTATGCAGAAAAAGTAGAATTGGGCTGAAAGGTCAATTGTTTTATTACTTATTCAGGTTGTGTATCATGTTTTTAAAAAAGTAACTAAGTAACTAATTACTTTTGAAAATAAGTAATCAGTAAAGTAACGGGATTACTTTTTTGGAGAAGTAATCAGTAATTAGTTACTAATTACTTTTTTCAAGTAACTTGACCAACACTGGTTGCAGTGAATTCAGAGATTCCGTAGAAGTTATGTCCAGTCTGGATAAATTCATATTCAGAATTTGTGTGAGAAATTTAATGAAGAGGGTGGAGTGGTATATACGGCATAACCACAATTTTGCCTTAAATTTACTTCTTAATAAAAATCGTGTTGACTTTTTGACTGTCTAACGTAACAAAGATAACAGTTTTCTTTTTTAGGCAGAAGATACAGTTCTGTGTTAATTTTATGGTGAACTTTTGAGGAGATCTGGGAACACAGAGACACTGCAAAAAAAGTTTGATAAAGCAACAAAACTAAAAGTCTGAAAGTGACAGTTTATTATAAAGCTAAGCATTTGGCCAAAATAATCTGTACAGGTTAAAAATATCATTTTGATTGCAGGGCTTGTGCATACTAATTACCAATATTGTTAATTTTGGGCAGCTGTGCCATAAACCTTACATTGGATGGTGGTTTTAATACATTTGCTAAACACTGCATCTACTGTGTTCCTGTTTACAGCATTATTGCAAATTGAGAAATCCAAAAACTAAATTACATTCTAAATGATGCAGCTGAAAGTTGAATAAATTAAGCTGATGAAACGGGAATTGTTCTTTAATGGTGCTTTGAGTACCATGCAGAATAATCTTGGTCAGATTGCCTTCCCCAGGTGACGCACAATGATAAGCGAGACAATGATAAATATGGTATATTGAGCTTTTTGCTAAACCAGAATTTTATCTCGAGCTTTTTCATTGGTTTGCTCAGTCATTCTCAAACTTCCATTTAATCGAAAGCAACCAACTGTAACCGGCATCACTTCCTGAGCGCCTAACAGAATATCAAAGTCCCTTGAAATTTAATTGCATCTTTTGGAGTTACATCTGTCAGCCTAGATGGCAAAAACAAGGTTCATCTAAAGATTTTACAAAATAATGTCATGTCTTGCTACCCCTGCAAAATGAAAGACATGCAAATATGCATGTGAATGAGTGAGGAGACTACTAAACTTTTCAGTTTAACCTTAAAAAAGCAATGTTCCATTATTCCAGCCTTGGCCTCCTCCATGAATCATTTGGAATCATTTCACTGCAGTATCTTGAGCCAAGGGTCTTGGCATGACATGCAAGTGGTGCTGTAGCCTGCACAGTTAATGGCACAAAGGTCCTTGGAGCACTTGTTCTAATGGAGCCATCATGGAGCACTATAGGGGATGAAGTGGCCACACACAGTTCTAACCGATGGGACTCACGTATGCTGAGTCAGGCGACCACTACCACCAATCTGCCTCTTACGTTTTCTTTTGTTCACAAAACAATGGCTGAAACAAAAGGTGCAATAGAGCAATCAGACATTATACGGGCTCATATTAAACCTGAGATTAATACTTCAGCAGACTACATAAAGGGAAGACTGTGGAGAGCTTTTTCAGAGTCCCCTTGAAGTGACCCTTCTATTTATGAGTGAGCAGCAGAGCTCGCAGCCTGACCTGCGCTGAAGGAAAAGTCCTTCAGACACTGTTGCTCCATCTAATGCAAAGCTGCAGAGATTGCATCTCAAGGGAGAGCAAACTGCTGCTGGGACTGAAGAGGCTCCCTGAGACACTCACTCGAGCTGAACTGTAGGTGAGATCACAATATCTGAAAGTATATGAAAGGATCAACTGAGTTATATTGGGTCCAATTTCAATGCTCAATATTGCCTTACAAAAGCACTTGGGCGAGGCCTGCTGCTCAGAGCTTATGGGCTCTTGCTGGAACTTTAGAGATATAGTGATAAAATCTCATTTCAAAGCCTACTAACACACATAGATATTAGGTATGCTGTGGATGTAGTCATTAAATCATAGTTCAGATTTAGCTGAAAGCATGCGGAGGTGACTGCTGGTCAAGCACCAGGTTAACAACAACAATAAAAGACAACTAATATGAGCTCTTAAGGCAGAGCTGTAGGATCAGCAAGAACAGAGATGTGGGAGTATGAGGTGACGCAGAAGGAAAAATAAAAGTAAAGGTAACTTACGTCTATGTAGTTGGCATTGACATAATCGGAGCTGGGATCCGCAAGGAGGGAGTGGAGCTTGACTCGATGACGGTCATCTACAATGCATAAAACATCACTTATCGGTATGTAGAGGTATTTGCATCCCGTATGTATATAAGTATTTTAGTGTTTGATTATTATCTCAGTCTGTCCAGTTCCAAAATACTGGAGTACTGATTCTTCACCTGAAGGAAGGGAGTGTGTTTATTTGTTTGTTTGACTGTCTGTTTGCTAGCAGCCTAATATCCACAGTTTTTGTCATTTCCAAAGTTTGTGTGATTGCAGACACCAATAACAACTCGAGTCAAGGTCAAGATCACACCAAATGTGAATATCAGTAAAAACTTTATATTAACCACATTTTTTTCACCTTCAAACTTCACAGCAATATACTAGGCCTTGGGGGCATGAGTCTGTAGGCTGGCTAAGCATTTGACCTTGACCTTCATTGTTAGCGCTCAAGGTCAAAGCTGACCTTCAAAAAAAATGTCAAGAAACTATATCGGGTAATATACCGTATCAAAAGGCATGGAGAGAGCTGTACAACAAACTTTTTTTCAGTATGATCCCTATGATGTCACAATGACACCATAGCAGGCTGACATCAGCATGTTTAAATAGATTTATAGAATTATTCCAAACTGTCAGGGTTCAGATCTACCTTTGCTGGGTCAAACAAGCCATTGGTGCTGGGCATTGGTTAGCTAATAATAAAGCTAATAATAACTTTATTTTATTTCTCATTCATTCCTGCATACACACCCCTGTACACACATATTAGAAGAACAAAAGACCAACAAACAATGTGTGAAGGATTAAGAGAAGCCAAAATATAGACATAGGGTGTCAGCAGTCAACAGTCAACCGGACAGGCTGTGCCTGAGTCGAGGTGTAGCTGGAGAGGCCAGCTACAATTATAAGGTCTCAGTAGCTCTGCTATATATATGCAGGACTCTGGCCATGTAGGGCACAGACATTTGGACAAATATTAAACAGTTAAAGATTAATAACTGCTTCAATAGCAACAGTGGCAATTACTGTTTTAGGACTGATCGATGATCAGATGCTCTGCATATATTTTTCTGGACTACTTTCCCATTCTCCATGATTACATTTGCAGTGCCTGGTAATATATTTTGAATCATCTGCCATAGTGAGATAGAGATGCTGCTGCTGTGCTCACAGCCAGTCGCTGTGTACTCTTACTTTCTAAAGGAGGAATGAGCAATAAATGCATCATATATAGTGTCAAGCTATGCCTCATTTACCTAAACTATTGGTGTAATAGAACTAAACTTTACCACTAAAGCAATGGTTTACCTGGATCAGGCGGATTCTGAAAATTATTGTAATATACCAGAGAAGAATTATGAGGAAAAGCAAAAGCAGTCGTGACTCCTGCAGATTGCAATTTCCTCCAATAAGAAGCTTTATGACATAAAAGTAATTTCTGACACTTTTGTATAAGGGCTCTGAAAAATACAATAAGTAAGGCATTTAGTATTCTTCCTATAGAGGCAAACATTTCAAAAACATCATTAAACACACGGTTAAACAATCAATTTTAATTAATCAGACCTTAATAACATATTTAACAAGAATCAACAGTCATTCCATTGGGAGTAAAAGCAATTACTGGGCACCTCTGGCTGACTCACAGGATACAGGCAGTGGCATTGTAAAATGGTGATCTACTTTACAGTGTGCATATTAAAAGAAATGGTAAGGTATGCTGTAACCTACAGTAAGAAAAAAAGTGGAACACATCCAAGCCACGGCACAAATAACTCAACACATGGCTCAGTACACAAATACTCACGGCTTAGCAGGCTATCGTGCCTCCCTTTGGTCTTGTCCTTCTTCTTTGTGACATCCCAGCCATCGAAAAAACTCTGCAGATTAAAGAGAAACAAAAAGTTTTTAGAAACAGAAACAACAGGCAGGGGCGATGCGTCTTTTGTGCATCTTAACACTCAGAATGGGAACAACTTTGCTAATGCACTCCAAAGTGTTACCCTAAGGTCGTCTTAGTAGCTTCAGTGTTATAGCATCTTGCCAAGTCATCAAGAGACATCTGCCACAACATAGCGGGGAGCGACTGAGGCTGAGAGACGACATGCAGACGGCGCTGAGAGATGGCTGCGGCCTTGGAAAGGAGAAGGTGGCCCTCTGCAGTCATTCTCATTCTGAACACAGTGTGGGATTCGCTGCTTGCAGAAGCGGTTGCTATATAATACCTCAGTGTTAAACTGCCAAACTTGTGACAGCTGTTTATGACACCCATCGACTAAATCTGTTGGTGCAGTGAGATGAGTCATTGAATCTGAATCAATACTATAAGCGGGCAAGATGAAAAAAAATAAATAAATAAAGCATGGGCCTGACGTGAGTGGTGTCATATTCTTTTGCATTTTAAAAAACCAGCCTGATCTCTCTGCTGTATCGGTAGGCACATCCAGGCTCTCATACTGACACGCTGCCTCTCGTCTAAAGAAGACCGATCTCTCCTGGGCAACGGGTGTTGAATTGGTACCACCTGAGATCCGAGGCGAGCAGGAGAAAGAAAGATAATCGGAGGATTATATCAGCCACTGACATCAGCGCCGGTAATGCCTGGTTTAATCCTGCTTAACAAACTTGAATTTGTCCAAAACTCCTTGTAGATTTTGGAAACAACATTCTGTTGACCTTTGTGGAGATTTATTCATTTCTGAAAGTATTTGTTTGGGACATTAAGTATTCAGGACTAAAGAAAAAAAAAGATTATGCTCGGAAATAATAGGAGTGTTTGAATGCCATAATATCAGGTTTCACTGACTCTGCTAGCGCAACAAGCACAAATGACTCTAATCTTCTATGTAATTTTCACTAAAATATATATTTAAAAACTTGACGAAAAAAAGACATTTAAGGACAGACTTGGGATGGAACCTCCTGTTACTATCCCATGATCTCATGGCACTGTATGGAAACTACGTGGGAAATGGGAGCCATTCTTCCTTGAAAGTAGTTGCCCCTGACTATATGAGTTCTGGAAATAAACTGAAAAATTCCTTCAAAATGGAAACATTTTGGGTTTCCACGTTAAAAACCAATAAACCTCCAGCAGTGAAAGATGAGCGAGACATCCTGCTACAGTATTTCTTTCATCTTCTGATTCTCATATGAGTTTACTTTATCTCCAGTAGTTAGAAGTTCCTGTCAAAACTTTTGGCAATATTTAATGTACATTTATTTGGGTATATATGATGATAGGAAAGTGAAGGGAGAGAGTGGGTGGATGACTTGATGTAAATGATGAACTCAAACCCAGGCTTCTGCAATGACAAAACAGCCTTTAGCACTGAGCGTACCATATGACACACAAGTACACGAGATTAATCCATACTTATTGTTAAAGATTGAACAACTGGGTATGATTGTGTCATTTTAGCTTCATCATAAATAGTTTTTAAATATTAGATGGGGGATAAAACAATGAACTGTCAAACAGAATTATTCCCACAGTATCTCCAGTTTATTTTTACTTATCTGTACATAGGACATATATTCTTTGTTCCATCTAAAGGGTTATTTTATTTTATTTATTTACCTGCTATTCTGACACTTTGAATTTCCTTGAAATGGAAGTATAGCCGTGAAAGTTTTCACAGGACTCTCTGCAGTCTAAACAACTAAGTTCACCCAAAGATGCAATAGCTTGTAGTGCCACCTTTAGCAGAAATAACTTGAAGTAACTGTTTTTGTATGACTTAATCAGTCTCTCACACTGTGAGCAGAGGTCGCTGAGGTTTGCAGGCCTTCATTTAATATATACAGGTCTCTTAAGGTTCATTGGTCTTCCAAGAGCTAACAAAATGACACAACGTCACTTTTAAGTAGCCACATCCTGGTGAAGGGGCACAGGTTCTATCCTCCGGTGTATTCACTGACTCTTGCTCCAGATGTTGACTTTCACAACACATACTGTACCCTACCTACCCCCAGGGCCTGACTCATTCATAACCCCCCCCACAATGCCTTGCAACATGTCTGATCAATGGCAGCAGCACTGTGACCCTGTGGGAAATAAGGGTTATGAAGTCTGACAGCAGAGTGCAGGCTGATCCCCTTCATCTTGTTTATTTCTCCAGGCGATGAGGAGCCAGACTGAGGAGTGAAAAAGCGACCCATATATTGATTTTGGAGGGGGGGGGGGGATTTGTTGGCCCCTCAGGTGATAGCTTAATGAATCGAAAAAGTGCATCTGGCTTCCTGCAGCTGTAGGTGCAGAGAAAAAAATGCCCTATCACAACTGGATGATGTTGAGAATTTTATATTATATTAACCAGAACTCTGAGAAGTGTAACTTTGGAAATAGTAACTAGTGCTGTTATAAGAAGAATGTTCAGTATATATGCATTAACTCTGTAATGCAAATGAAGTAAAAAAAAAATATATTTTACTGCTCATGCTCATAAATATTCAAGACCCCATTTAAAATACTTCAAAACAGACAGCACTAGTCTGGAATATTACACAGATGGGGCTCTGTACACTGTAACATATTGGGAATTTTGACATAATGCTATCTGACAAATGATTCACTTATTTTTCTCAGCTACAAAGAAGTAAATGAAATTTCACAGGTATGAGGCACTTAGGTGTAATGTTCTTTAAAGCGGTGTGTTGACCAGTGACTTTTGCTCTGTGCAGGTTCTCCAACTTCAGTCTAACAAAATCAATTTGTTATGGAACTGGCTTTGTATAGTAGAAGTTGACAGCAAACCAATAAAACAAATATGGAAGCATAATATGATCCAGCACTTTGAAAGACTGTAATTTTGCCAAATCAAAGAAGAAGAAAAAAACGAAAAACAGCCAAGACCAAAAACAGCCAAGTATGGCTAGGCAGCTAGCACCAGGACTAGCGACAGGTTACAGCAAACGGTAGCTAGAGAGCATCTGGCAAAAATAGCTCAACTACTTAAAACAAACAAAAACTTGAAAAAGAACTGAGTAGTTTGGAACTGATTTAATAGATAAATTAACTAAAAGTAAAAAATTTGATGCATGAGAGCAAACAAATGAATGGGCTAGCTAGCAGCAGAAATTGCTAGCTAATAGAATAAATAATTAAAACTATATAAGTAATTTCTAAAAGTCTGAATAAACCACTGAATTTGTTAGCTAATTTTTACTGATAAACTAAATGGTTTATGAAATATAAGATAAACACTTAAAATACCTGTCAAAAATTATCAACATTTTGCTTACTTCAAAAGTGAACTACAACATTTTACATATCTGTCTTGCTAGTAGGCCCATTTTGTGAACTTATCAAGCCCTTGACCAAACATAATCCTAAAATCTTCTAGGTAAAGATGACAGCTTAACAGGCATGAACAGCAGACTACGACAAACACAGGCGATGTCACTCCCATAAAAAATTAATTCACTTGATTTTGACAAGGTCCCCAACATCACTGGCTCAAATGCAGCCAAAAAACATGACAGCGTCGCCACCACTTTTTTGACTGTTAAATACTGCAAAACTGAATAGTCATATTTTTTATTGTGAGTGTACGTTTTTTGCAGTAAGCTAACAAAGTGGATTAACAGTTTAAATAGCTACATACATTTACAGATAGACACTTAAAATCATTACATAACAACAAACTAATTTGTAGCTAAACCTAATGGAAAACAAACAGCACAAATGAAATTGTGTGTTTTTCCTACATGTCTTACCTCATACTCTTGTTTGAAACCATATCCCTCAGCTGTCTTCATCTGGTTGATGTGCTGGAGGAGGTCAGCCACCCTTACAGCAGGATGGAGCTGACCCGTGTGATATGGTGAGCTTTTCCTCCGACAGTGACGTTGGGGTGAGCCTCCCAGTAAACTGCTAGACTCATTGACGGAGCTACGCTGCTCATCTGGGAACACAAACACATACAGTTCAAGGCATCCAGCTGACACTGAGGATTCTGCGGCACATACTCTGTTCTTTTTTATTAATGTAAAAAAGTCTAGGGGGCAGCTTAAAGGAAAAAGTCAGCATTTCTGCAGAGCTGTGAGTGCTGACTGGTGCTGCAGAATATTGAAACAGACAAAAGCCTTTCAGGAGATTTCTCTGTCCAAAGCATCTTATGTTTTGACAGGACAGATTGGATACATGTTTGCAAACATTCCTGAAGGTCAGGAAGCAGGAAGCTGCATTCTCTCTAGACACTTTCTCAGAAGTACTCATGTGTTTCTTGCTGCCTTACTTCGAGCATTGCAGCCGTGGGCATCCATGAAGGAGTGGGCCATCCTCTCATCTTGCTGGAGAGTGCTCTGCTCTGTCATGCTGCAATCCAGAGAGCTCAGCTTCCGACTCTTCTCCTGCCTGTAGGACATGGCTGCCTTGTTTATGGCCACCTTCTTCCTACTGTAGAGAGGCAGGCAGAGAGGTGGGAGGATAGAGAAAGGCAGGGAGCAAATACAGACAGAGGATGGCAGAGGAGGTGAGAAGTAAGAGAAAGACAGGCAAAGAGATAAGGAATAAAGGAAAGGAGGGTGGGTGAGGAGATGAGAAATTGGAGTGAAAGGGAAATATAAGGGCCACAAGATTGAAACTGGACGAGGGGAAAAGTGAGATCTGGTGATAGCAAGAGTGTGTCATGGGTGGCAGTAAGGTTCTGCTGAAGTGGTGTGTGTGTGTCTATATGTGTGCTTGTTTGTGTATGTGTTTGTGCGTGTGTGTGTTTGGTGGGGTGGGGGGGATTTGAGAATGTGGTGGAGATAGCAATGCTTATTTCCACTCTAGTAATCCTGGGTCTACAAAGGGCAAGCAAGGGGAAGATGGCATCAGGGTGGAAGATGGAGAAAGGAGTAACTTACGGGTAGTAAGGGTAAGAATAGAAGTCCCTTCTGATTAGCATGAAGGAGGAGGAAAGGAGAGAGACAGAGAGTGAGGAGAAAAAAAAGAGAGGTGACTATGGTTTATCAAGATGGACATCAGAAAGATAAATGAAGATGCTCAGTGTGTTGGGATGTTCCTGGCCGGCCATCGTGAAGCAGAATCAAAGCATTCAAAATGAAGACAGGCTCACCACATAACACAACTCACATTGGGACCAACAAAAGATTTTTAAAAATTTCAACTAATGGAGGTCTAAGAACAAAAACATCATAAATAAAACTGATAGTATAGAGGTGTGTTTGCATCTTTCATCGGCATTAATCTTATTAAATACACTGAAGGCACCTTATGTTTGCTTCTAGTGTTTGGGAACATTTTAGGGAACTAAGAGGTTTTTTTTTAATCTAAAGAAAAGATTAATCAGATGACATTTTAAAAATCAACAAAGCTTTTTAAAAAAAATCAGTGTTCCATCACTGCTTTGTTAATCATAGGATTTCCTTTGTCGGTCTGTGTTGTTTTTATAAGCATAATGAACAACAATTTAATAAACCTCACTCTGTTAGGGTTCCTGGGTTGTTGACCCAGTGCTTTGTGTTTACTTTTTGTTTTTGGAGTCTTATTTATTTGTTATGTGTATTTTCTGTTTCCTAGTTTAGTTTGCTTACGGCCTTGAGTTTATTCAGTGTTTCTAGTTCAGGTTGTCTTGGTTGGTTATTTGGTTCTGTTCATGTCTCCGTGTCCTTCCCTCAGCATTCCCCCAGTTGGGCCTTATGTTCGTCCAGTCATGTCTGTGTGGGTGTGTTTGGTTTCTCTCGCACTTTCTCGTCATTTGCCCCTTATGTCCCTCACTCTCTCTCTCCTCCCTCTGTTCCCTGGGTTCCGTCAGTCTGCGTCTCAGTGTGTGTGTGTTCCCCGTACTTCCTGTTTTACTATGACAGTCTCCTGTCTGGTGTGTATCATGTTCACTTTTGCTTCCCCCTGTCCCGCGTGTTAGATTGTTGATTTGATTGATTTGTTTTATTTCATGTGAAATTGACCTAACAGTTAAGTTGTATTGCGAAAAACGAAATACAAATTTGAACAACAGGAACCGAATGACTAATTTTTCATGAAGTTACAGTAAGAAGAATCACAGCTATCAAAAAACAACTGTATGACTTAATCTATGAGATATAAAAAGCAATGATCAAAAACCGAGTAATGTGTATTTTAAATTGTATGCTCAAAAAACATCTAATATCAATCTACCTACCTGTGGCATCTAAATCTATCAAGATGCACGTTTTTCTATTTTCATACTTTGTTTCATATATTTTAGCTTAATATGTAAGTTGATTTCATCCTTAAATGATGGATTCATTTTTTAACACTTGTTTATTTTGCGCTTAGGTTCATTAGCTTTGAGTGAGCCCGATGAAACATAATAAGCTGTTGACTCCTCCACCTTCACTTCGTAAGTGTTTCCATGAATATCGCAAAGTTTAAAGTTGGTTTATAGCTGAAATTTGGCATGCAGCAAGCACATCCTTTGTTTATGACTCCTGCCTGAATATGCCACTATGCAGGGGATCTCTGATATTCCGAATGATAGCTGAAAACATTAATGTATACAGTCTCTCTTTGTACATCCAGAGAGATAATATCATGTGCCTAAATATAAACAGGTCTGCTCCCATTGCACCCATGTGGCTGTCTAGTTTCTATTGTGGTGGCTAGATTGGCCCAGTGAATCTTATCAGTCACCGCCTTCCTCCAGACATCCCCATTCACTCTCCCTCTATTCACAGCGAAAAAAATTCCTCAGGGCTGAGGAGCCCACCCTGCCCACTGCCTCAACAAAAAAAAAGCAAAAAAACAACCTTCCTAACCAATTACTAGCCCATCCACTGGCACCTCACAGCTGCTTGCCTCATGTAATTGAGTGGGCAATGGAATAACATGCCCCTTGATGAAATATTTCACACTCAGATGAGTGTTCCACCATTGCCCAGCGAGCAAAGGAAGAATACACTGCAGGTGCGATCGACGACAGAGGTAATTTGCAGGTGGAAAGCAGCCAGCGATTCCAGTGCGAACAGGCTGCATTTGAATGTGTTCAGCCAACACGCAGACCTTGAAATTAAAAGATGAGATGAGAAACACAAAAGCTCGGCTCAGGCAGCAGTGGGAGAGTTTAGGATTAATGCTCTACCATTCCACTAACTCTGGTTGTAATTCACTCTCACTGCCAAATGCTTTCCTCAATAGACCCTAGCTGCCAAGTGGGATAGAGATAAATTTACTCCTCTGGATGGCCTATGCAGGAACAATAAGACTTCAAACCATAAATGTTTAACCGTGAAAAGCTCTAACCCATCTCATGTCGGCTGGCCAGCAGACAAACATTTTCGCAGCCACTCACCCCTTCTTGACGATAATGACGATGGCCCCCAGCAGCAGAATGAGGACCACGAGGCCGCCGGCACAGGCTCCCAGGATTAGACCCATGTCCTCGGCATGCTGGGATACCTCTAGAGCCCTCTTCGAATCTTTACAAGCAGCTGCAAATTAGTCATGATGGACAGGTGAGGAAGCGAGAAAGATAAAGACTGTAAGTTACAAAGACAGACTCCACTGTCAGTGGTTATTCATTTCTAAATGCAAACTCTGGGCGCAACAGTTGATGATGATCGATTTTGGAATCATTAGCATAAACAAATAAAACTGTAAACACAATTGACAGTTTTTCTCAATCTGTTGGAATCCTGCATTGATTTTTGGCACACCATGGGATTATTATCACAAACAGAACGTAAATATTGACTCATCCCGATGACCAAGAAAACATAATTTACTCAGACAACTCAGGTTTGAAATGACTGATTTATAACAGCAGAGGGATGGAGTGGACTGTTCTGGCTCTGAGCTCAAATATGCTACAAATCTGGAAGTGATAAGTAAAGTATCTCCCAGAGCCTACAGGTAGATGTTGGGATGGTGGAGGGGTTATAACAGCATAGATTGAGGGAGGGATGGGAAATGAAGGTGTGTTGGTATATGACGTTGTATAGTTAAAGTCGCGGAGTAGCAGATTTCTGTTCATGAGATGGAAATATTACATTTTTAACTTTTTTTTTTTTTTCTTGGATTTTTACAAGATAACATTAACCATACAGAGCAGAATCCTTCATCTTTGTTTTGGAGTACAACCATTACTGGCTCAGAGGTGGAAAAGGAGGACATACTGCGGAGGTCCATTTAGTGAGATTTCCCTGTTTTGACGTTAATATTTTTTGAGTGCATGCGCTGCACCTCCTGATAAATATGACTCGTCTGTGTTCTGGTGTAAGAAGCGATCGTGCACTTAATGTTTCAGGTAATCTTTTTGCTCCATAGCTTTATAAAAGCTTTCTCTTTTCTGTGTATTAGTTATTGTGATGGAGTCGTTCTCGAAAATGTCATGCTATCAAATATGACGCTCAGAAAATTCAAATGACAGGTAACGAGAGAGATGGATTCCTTGGGGTCTTCTCACTCGACAGCTTCTGAAAAACATCACATACGGATGATATTCCCTCCCCTGCCACTAGCCACAATTACCTGCACTTTTCATCAATTAACTTGAGTTGACACATTTTTTGTGCCATTGTTTGATTTAAAATTCAACAGTACGTCTTCTATAGTTGAAAGAGTACATTTGAGTAAACAAAGACGTCACTCTTGATTGAATCTAGATTAATGACTGGGTTAGTGTTTCACATAAAAAAAAAATCATCTAACTATGGAGGATTGCTAGAAGAAAATGCATAGCAAGATTTACCTGATGTTGCATCCTATCCTAATTGTATGCATTTCAGATTAATTTGGTTTGCGTGGCCTGCTGAGAATATCTTCATAGAATCTGCATTAAATGCTTCAAAGATGGCCCAATATGAACTAATTCATATAATATGTGCTCAGTTATGTATTCAAACATGGTGGCCATGCTAGAAAGATTTAAAAAACCTATTCACCAGGCTGATATAAGCAAAGCTGAGTATTGAGGGAAGTTCAAACTTATGCAAGACTGTTTCGGGCTAACGTGCACGGTCGTAAACAAGCAATCCGGTGTCTCACCATTCAAATGATTTGTTGTACTTAATCGCTAGAGGTTGCCCAAAAATAAATCTCTTACTAGAAGCTATCAGGAAAGGCTTGAACAGCGTTCTCATGCGCTGACATCAGTGTCGTGAATATTCAGCTTCTCTACAAAGAGAAGCTAAACATGCTTGGCTTGGGAGAAAGGATGCGGGGTCGGTTATCTCACGGAGCTGATGCAAGCTCTCAATCAGGCTGCTATTTCCTTCCAACCCATATGTTACATTTGCATGTCTGTCTGTGCTGCCATCTGAGCTAGACAACAGCGTGGAATTCTACTCTCTCTGTGAATCAGCAGGGCTCCCTGTGGTGTTTTATCAAAAGGTGAAATATTGTTATTAACTATCAATGAATCGAAGAAGTATTATTACACTCGTGACAGCAAGCTCTTTATTAACAAGCCATCTCTTGCTGATGAGAAAACAAATAGAGTTGGGAATGAGAGAAAATACAGAGAAATGTAATCATCACGGGGTCCTGGGCCTGTCTCAACGTGCTTGGCAGAGCAGGATAACGTCTCAAGAAAGCAAAGATGTTTCAAATGGAAGTTAGTGCCTTCTACCGAAAAGACGTGTGTGTATGCGTGTGTGGTGGGGGTGTTTACCGTGCGGCAGGATGCTGAGTTTGGCTTGATAAGCTGTGGATTGGTGGTGACTATAGCTCCTGGCAGAGAATACAGCAGCCTGAGAGACTTGCCATAATCACGCAAATCACACTGGGTGAGTCATTCTGTTTTTAGAGGCATATTTAGAAAATGGCTAGCATGGTTAAATTCATGGCAGTGGTCATCAACAGAAAAACCATGGGTGCAGTAAATATAATGGCACGTCTAGCAATCATTTATAAATTTCTTGTGTCGGTTTACTATTTATCAGGCAGGACACATTTGGGTAGCATTTGGTAGGATTAGTATGCACATAATGTAAATCCAACAAACTGGAAAAAGACTGGAATGAACTACAGCGTGCAGGTAAATTCAGTACAACAGCAAATGTCACAATCTCCACTTTTTGCAAAGACTCTTTCATAAAATTTGTTGCTGTTCTCCTTCGCTGAACAATCCAAACTCTTGTGCTTTGCTCTGTTTTCGGTCAATGTTAAGACACAGTCAAGGAAATTAATCTCTTGTAACTTACATTTGTTTGTTTGAAATGGGTTATGAAACACAAATGTAACAAAAAGTGCAGAAACAAATTCAAGAAGAAGCACTCAGAGTGCAAACCTCCAAGGCAGCTCGCTGTCTTTTACATACTGGGCAGCTCATTGTCTTGACAATACTTTCTTTAAGACATAACGTATTTTGGTGTCAACTTGAAAGGAAGGGAGATGTGAAATGGGAAATTGAGTTTAGAGGTCAAATGTGACAAACTATAACGTGATATTTAGAATCCTCATATACGTTATCATGTCCTAAATGCTGCCAATACAAACACAGGCAGTAGAACTTTAAGCATTGTTTTAAAGATAAGAGAAAGTTTACGAAATTTTGACCTCATTTGACCCTAAAGAGGATGTTAGAGGTCCAAAGTAACTTGATATTTAAAATCTCCATATATCATTCTCCATATATTGCCAATACAAACAATGGCAGTAAGGAAAAATAGCCTTATATAGCATATCTCAAGATCAATCTGTTGACCTTAAAGGAGAGGTCAAAGGTCAGATGTGACATGATGTTTACAATCTTTATACTGCACTTTCTATATGCTGACAATATGCGCCACACTTGTAAGAATGTAAGGCAAAGGGATTCTTAACATGATTGCACTCTACAGCCTCTACAAAGTTTTATCAAAATTCAACTTAAACTTTTTGAAGACAGACAGGATGACACTGTCTCACACTACCAAAAACATAACCCTTGGTGGCGGTAACTAGAAAACATCCAAAGAAATTCTGATTGAAATGTTGAGCCAATGCACCTGCTGTTGTTTGAGCTGTCAGCAGCTAATAGGAGCTAACAGGATATACAAAAGGGCCATTGGAAGCTCAGGATTGCCTTCTTGAAGTTGCAAGAAGTGTTGGGAGCATGATGTAGGTACTCTAAAAAAAAATATAAAAATTTTAAAAAAAGGTGATGCATGGTCTTTTAATATCAAGTGACTCTTATTTTGAAAAGCCAATTATTTATGGACGTAACCCTCTATTTTCTACTTTCTATTCTTCTTCATGTGTTGGATTCATTATTCAGTGTTTCTTAACTTGCAGCTGAAAATACCAGGCAAAAGATATCATGTCATTTCATTAACAAAGGAAAGAAACTGTACATATTCATATACTGTCCACAGTTCTTAATTTGGAGTTATGTCCAGCATGAAAACCTCTTCTAATTAAAGATGGCTTCAATATTATCTAATAACAATTTAGTATTATTTCCACAACACTACTGACAATTATTTCTACTTTGGGGCCTTGTCTTGTTTATTTGCTGCTGGCTAATATCACTGGTACATGGATTGGTTCTTATACAGCGCTTTTTTACTGAGCACTTAAAGTGCTTTTATACAACTTGCCTCATTCACCCATTCATACAAGCACTTCTTTTCTATGCTTTTTCTACGTAAGTAGAACTACCATACTATGTAGCATTCACACACAGTCTTACTCCAATGAATACATCTGAGAGAAACTTGGGGTTAATATATTATATTCTGCCAAAGGATATTTGGCAGACTGGAGCAGCCAGGGATTGAACACCAATCTTCCGATTAGTGGAAAAAAACATAATTGCAAAATGAACCGCAACCAGTTAGTAAGAACTTTTATCTCCAGGAGATAAACTCAGAGAGAAAACGAAAAGCACTTATGCATAGTGTCAACACAATGCATTGCCTTAATAGTAGGTCAACCCAGACTGGAAGAAAATTCAGCATAGAACAAAGTGGAATAAGTTAGCCAATAAGAAGTCAGAGCAGAAGAATGACAAGCATGGCATAATGATGTTAGACTGAATGCTGAAGCAGAATTCATCAGGAGATGCAGGAAGTGTTGACTCTGCATTAACACCAAAACAACATCAGCAGCAGCCTAAAAAGGGAGCAGATCAGAGACCCTCATGTGACAAAATACACCCTTTTCTGGTCACATATTACTTGAAGCTGCCAGATAAAAAAAAATAAATGAGCTGTTTTGAAAGAAAGATCTGCGTTTCTCTATATCTGTGGTAAATAAGAAAAAAAAACTATTTAAGAATTTATGGTATGATGTCATTCCATTCAGCTGTCAAACCGATTTTAAGCAGAAATCTCAAAAGTTAAGTGTGAGATTCATGCCTTTCTTGTGTCTGAGCTGATGTGAATAAACACCTCCTCTTGTAGCAGAATAAGGAATCTTCTCGAGACAACTTGATTTTTAATGAAAATGTTATTGTTCTGTACAGTTGGCCAATGGCATATTTCATCCGGGGACAAAAACAAAGAAAAGCACCAAAACACCAGGGGGTCATAGGGAAAACAAAGGAAAAAAAACACCCTGCAATTGGTGCCTTGGCCAAACACACAGCTGGCATGTGGGAGGACACAAGAACCTGCAGAAATGGTCTTATGGGACCATTGAGAAGTTTGCTAATATCAGCAAGTTCTCTGCCACAGTCATATATGCACAAATACAGTACAAAATATGCCTGCAACCCACCTCTTCTGCTTAAGTGGCAAGCTGGCAGACAATAGTATGGCAGAATTCTTTGATGTCTTGATGTCACTTCTCATATGAAAGAGTTCACAGGGAAGAGAATGCAATTTAACTGCCACCTTTCTCAAGAGCATTACTAACTTGAAGCATAATTCAGCAGGGAAGAAGGCTGGAAAAACTTAATTTCACCTGCTGTATCTCTCCCATCCCCTGATTGTTTGAACTGAAAGGCTTCTATCAGTGTCTGTCTGTCAAGCAAACACTTCTGGTCGCTTCCTCTCTCAGGCACAAGGGTCGGGTGGGGGGAGGGAACATTGTTGCACTGTGGATTTCAAAGCCCAAGGAGAGGGGGGTTGCCAAAATGTCAGTGTCAGTGATTCAAGAGGTACTGAGTGAGAACAGTGATGCATGTTTGCTTTCACCTTTCCTCCACTGTCTCGCGGCTGCGGGCAGATTGGCAAGAGAGCTTCCTCCCTGCAACACCCAAAGCAGCACTAAGGCCGTGTCAAATATCCTAAGCCTGATCCAGAACAACTGACAAACTCCCTGACATGCACCCTGCACCACATTCTTAAAACCACTGAAGCACAAAAGAAGTAGTGGTTACGTTTACCTAGAGATTTACTTTGACTTATTCAACATTATGGTGACAAGAAAAAGACGACTGGCACCATCTGAGTCCTCTCAGTGGTGCTGCTAATGTTTTATATAAACTACTTCTTATATTATTCTGTAGCATAATTTTCTGCTTTAACTGCTTATAGTCATAATGATGGATTCTACAAATAATTGTGCATGTCTGAGCAAATAAAGTATAACATAAATACATAAATAGTATATCTGCAACTATTAATAAGCTGACAACTGTACAGTTAGAATTTCCTCTGCATGGTTTGGCTTTAACTTGATATAAACTTCTAAAATTCTGAAATAGAAAAAAAAAGTTTTCAGATTATTTGCTGAATTCCTCAATACAAATACGTACAACTGCTCGTTGACACAAATATCAGCCAACTATAAGACAACAAATCAATATGTTCAGGCATGTATCCATGGTCAAGCTCATGGTGGGGAAGAAAGGCGATTTAAGTGAATTTGAATGTATGCAGCATGGTTGTTGGTACCAGACAGAGTGGCCTGATATTGTGGATCACTCTGTCTATTAGACCACTAGATTAGCAATCCCACTAGATATTACTGATCTGCTGGAATTTTTGCCACATATCCATCTCAAAGATTTATAGAGAAGGGTCCACGAAAGAGAAAATATCCAGTGAGCAGCAATTCTCTAGGCGAGAATCAACAAAGATAATGGCCATACTGCTTAGAGCAGATAGGAAAGCAACAGTAACTCAAATGACCAAGGTATGCAAAAAAAGCAACTCTGAATGCACAGCACACCAAACCCTGAAGCTGATCGGTACAGCAGCAGACTGCACTCGAAATTTCAAGTTATCTTTCTCAAAATGTCGACTTATTAACTCAAAATTTTGAGAAAAATAACTCAATATTTCGAGTTATCACTGCCAATCAGGACTCTACGTGAATGACATTATTTCCATAACTATCGTAAAATGCTTCGAGCGGAAGTATACGCCTTTCGCACATGCGTGGTGTCACTACCCGATCCGTACCGGAAACCCGATCCGTACCACGCATGTGCGAAAGGCGTCTACTTCCGCTCGAAGCATTTTACGATAGTTACGGGTGAGAGTATCTGTTAAGATGTTAACAATAATAAGTATCTCTTAATAATGAAACATTACAATAATGAAACATTTTAATATAATGTAGCCAAAAACTAAAAAAAAAAAAAAAAAACTGTTTACG
>VUQG01045015.1:54046-78957 GCA_015106755.1 Etia nguti | reverse complement strand
GGGGTGAGAGAAGGAAAGCAGGATAAAGACATGCTGTGGAAGAGAGACAGAGATTAATAACAGGTATGATTCAATGCAGAGAGGTCTGTTAACACATGGTGAGTGAGAAAGGTGAGTGAAGAAGAAACAATGCATCATGGGAATCCCCCAGCAGCCTACACCTATTGCAGCATAACTAAGGGAGGATTCAGGGTCACCTGGTCCAGCCCTAACTATATGCTTTATCACAAAGGAAAGTTTAAGCCTAATCTTAAAAGTAGAGATCGTGTCTGTCTCCTGAATCAAAATTTCAAGTCAAGTTACATAATATAAACGTCTATTCTTTTTTAATCACAGAGAAATCAGGTAAAGTTATATTACTGGTAGAGAGCTTCTCAGGAAGCTCAGTTTGTCCTTTCTTCCTTCTCCGGGGAAATCTCAGAAAGCAACTGTCCTTGACCAGGGAGCCAGTGTTTTGTTTGGGAGGGAAGAAAATAGATTATTTTAGGAATCACAAAGGATGGTATGGATATTTTAAAAAGTAAAGCCAGGCTTTAGTTGCTGGAGTTACTTCTGTATAAACTTGGACTTAAATCTGTCCCTCCTTTGTTCCGTCCTAAATACAATATCGAAAATGCTGCTGCACATAATGTTTCTGAAAACTCTTGAGATCACCGTTGGACTCGACTGGCTGGGGAAAAGAGACCTAAAAATTCTCACATCTCGGGCTGCAATTAGCAGCTACATATGTTTAGTTTGTTGTCCGAGAGGAGACCTGTAGAACACTACTCGGTGAGATCTGCATTTCTGAATCAAAGGCAAGGGAGCAGACATCATTTTTCAAACTTGTTATAATTAGCTGTTTGTGCCAAAGCTCCTGTTTTGAATTAATTAGAGCAAAATTATAGACTGGTTACAAGTGAGACTTGCTAATCTCAAGATAATGACTGCAAAACATAATTATGACACTGAGGAACTCGATACAGGTTGTACTGGAACAAAACCTCGGAGCCTAATGTCACGCTAAAGAGGAACTGATATGGATTTTTGAGTGGAAGCAACTATGGGAGGTTAAAGGCCTTTTTAGCCAGCAGGTGTGTCTCTTATTTCTTTACAGTCAAACAACTCCAAAGCAGTGTTAACAGAAAACCATTTCAGGATTCACTAATCTCAAGTGATGTAAAAATTAATCGATACATTTCGAAAAATCAATACCAGAGTGAGAGATGGAGCTGCATCTGTTTGGAACCACCGATTCAAATCAAAAGCTATAATAAAAATGACCTGAAAACTGTCAGTCAGTCATCACTTTTGTTTGTCTGACCTTTAATAAGGAAATGCCAGCACTGAATATACAGTATAGAACTTATGATGGTGTATATGATTTACTCTGGAGACTGACAAAGTATTATACTGTGCATGAATATACCACGTGTGCTAGTGTTTAAGAGAGGCATATTGTTGGGCATTTTAATACTGCTGCTAGAAATAAAACCTGTTAACAGTTTCTGTCAACGTGCATACGTTACTACAGATTGTCATACAGAAGCTAAATTTAAACTGAATATCACTTGAATGGATTGGAGCCTGCCTGAAATGTCAGTTTCTCCTATTATTATGTATTTATAGCTGTATAAACACGTAAGAATATTCACTAACATTAGATGTTGATTCAGTGGGATAAAAATCTAGAAGCCTAAACATTATCCACATTCATTTAGCTAATAGCAGCACTTACTCTCTAGAAATCTAAGTTTTTTTTAATAATATGAAACCATTAGGCCACACAAATTGAAAATATTTGGATCTCACTGAGTCTCTAAATGCACATATTAGCCTAATAAATTCAACTTTAGTAAAGGCAGCAAGACGTTGTAAAAAGCAGCAGCTTTTGACTAGCTTGCTAGCATTAGCAAAGCTCTATGTGCTGACAAACTATATTTAAGCACTTGGTTAAAAATTCAGTGGTGGTCCCTCCATCCATTCTACACTCAACGTTTTGAGTTATCAAAAGGCTACATCATATAATGCAGAACACGTTTGAATTTAAACCTGATTGTAAGTTCAGAATTAGCCTGGATGATATGAGACGCAATCAGCAGGTTCGCTTGTTCAGGTCAGCAGTTATGGAGTAACTGCAGTCTTGTGTTAATCTTCATCTCTTAAAAATGTATTTAATGCATCACTGTTACGTCCAGATACAACAGCTGAAACCCCGGCAATGAACACTACTTCTTAAAGCACTCAACTGGATCTAATAACTTCTTATCTCAGATATATATTCTTTCCTTTATGTTTAGGAGGCGCAGAGAAAAACTCCAGGCCCACCTGAAGGAGAGTCGCGGTTTGAAAAACTACACTACTAGTTCCCATAATGCCCTAGAAGCTAAAATGAGAGCCTCTAACACCAACCTGCAAATTCATGAGGTGAGTACATAAGATGTTTTTTCTCTTCTTTTTTTTCTTTTTTTAGGAGCTTATACATGGAAACACATTGAAAACTGACCTCATGCGGAACTCACAGTGCTCCTGTTATGTGAAGACTGTTGGCTCGTTTTCACATGTGCACTGCAGCCTGGAATTTTTCTATAGGAGCAATATAGGTTTACAAGACAGGATAATGCAGATGACATCGACCAGTTGAATATCAGCAAATCTAAAAGCTGATCATCATTTAAAGTGATACATTCTCTTATTTACTTACCTCCTTACTCTTAGTTATGGATTTGAAAAGTAAACATGAGGCTGTACTTGTTAGAGATTACTTCTTACAATGAATGTAGCAACATCCAGTTCTCTTCCAAAAAAAAAGTTAAAATTGTAGCTGGAATTTCAAATTCAGGCTCACGTTTTAATATAAATCAGTAGTTTAGCATTGTTGTGTTCGTTTTTTGTTTTTTTTTAATCTCACCCATAGAGGCCGGAGTTTTTTGTAACGGTTATAAAGCTGTTCCTGGCTGAATTTCTGGATGCTGGTGGAAATTTAAAAAAAATAGCCTAGGGCTTCAGGGGTTGGTTATTATTTTTCAGTAAATTAGTTGGCATTAGCAGAAGTCAACAAACATTAAAACATAAATCTTAATCTGAAAACCAACAAATATTCAAAATGAGATGTCTGCTCCCTAAAGTTATTATCACTGAGCAGATGCACACCTCACACACAACACCGCAGAGGATTACCATTAGATTTATGGCTGCCTGCAGTTTGTGCATATGAATAAGTATGTATTGCTGTCTCCACCTGGCCACTTGCATGAGTCTTACAGGTCTTCTTGAGAGCAATCGTTCAGTGGTTTGGGAGCATGCTGCTGGCTGCCAATGTCATTCATCACCTTCTCAGTGCTCTGTGTCATCGCGCTCCCAGTTGTGTGTCCGGGAGTAGCTGGCATGGACATGAAAATTACCTTAACGTGAATGTTGCTCCTGGGAGACTGTCCTTGTGTGTATTTGTACACCAATCTGCATAAATTAACCTTAAGCATTTTTTATAGTTTAATCATGTAAATCCCTCAGGCACTTCATTAGGTACACCTATGAGATCTAACATATTCCAGTAACAACATCTATACCATGAATTACTGTGTTTCCAGCTTGTGATTTTCTTATCTTTATTATATAGGTCATAATGGGTGCTGGTAGTGGTCCACCAGACTGCATTATATTTAAAGTGTTCCAGTTATTTTGTCCACTCCACTGAAATTGATGAACAAGGGTGTAAAGTATTAGGAACATTTTTAAATGCACTGTTGATCTATACACAAGGGACTCCATCATAAGCGCATTAATATGCAGAAGATGAATAAATCACTGTGTGGGAAAAGCAGTGGAGATAATTACATTTCATGCTGGCAGTTCATGATACAGCTGACAGATTTATCCTGATTTGTCATCATTGCAAAGACTGTCCTCTGAAAAAAATACATCAGCGGTTGTTATTTCATTAAAAAGCTTGAAATATAATATCTTCACCTGTAATGCCAAAGAAGGAAGTTGTGCAAAATGGGTTGACAAAAAAAGAGGGCTAAGATAGATGTCAGACATACCAACTATATCTGAAATACATCTTTGGGTTTGACCCCAGAAGCCACAGTTGCACTACACTAGTTTTTGACACCAGAAAGGCAATGCTGTCCATATTTTATCTGACCTTTTAAAAAAGACCTAAAGTAATACTTAGACTTTGGAAAAGTAAGCTGTGGTGAGCTAACTTGTGGCTGCAACCTTATATTTACCATGCAGTCACAGGACTGGTATCAATATTGTCATCTAAATTTTGACAGCAAGAGAGAAAATTTCCCCAAATCCTGAAAATCCTTTGTCTGTTATGACATATTTAACATTTCAGATGAATCTGTTAAACAAATGAGTACAGTTTTGCAAGCATATATAGAGTCATACTTGATTTGAAATGCAGAAATCAAAATTCCGATTTTTTTGTATTGACACTTTCGTCGACAAATAAAAACGTTATGAAAATGTCCTGGAGGGACGAGATCCAATCAGAATGAAGCTGTATAGAGAAGCGGGACAAGTTTGGAAGTGAGCCAATCAGAAGTATTCTCCTTTTACAGGAAAAACTGATCTGCTACTGACAAATGTTGGGGAGGGGAGGCTCCCTGTTTTTCATGAAAATGTGCCAAAATGTCAGCGCTTTGGAGGAACAGAAGAGTCGACATATGGACACATTTCACATTTAATTTCAATGAAAATAAGAAACTTTATAAACCGTGTGGAGCAACTTTCACCGGTAAAACCACGACACACTTTTACAGTTTATATTTAATCAACTTTATCAGTTTTGATATTTTGTTGACTAAAACTAAAAGAATTTAGATGCCTAATTTATGGCTAAAACTAACTGACGTTTTATTCAGAGTTTGCTGTCAAAATTATCACTGGTGCTTTGGATAATGTTCAAAGCATAGTTAACACCACACACGCTTCTTTCAGTCATTCTAGTACGAATTCATTTTGATTTATCCGTCTGACTGATCTTGTAAAGGATAAAGGACCATCTTAGGGTAAAGCCTTTGCTTGTACAACCAATTCAATTCAGTTTTAATAGTTTTATAGCACCAAATCACAACAAAACATTCCTCAAGGTACTTTAAATTGTAAGGTAGAGACCCTACATTAATCCAATTATGTTATCCTTACCTCCTCAAACAAATTGGCTCTAATCTAAACCATCCGCTTGGCTTGTCCGTGGTCTCCCAGATGTTTTGGTGTTGCCAAGCTTGCCACTGCATTTTAATATCGTCCCAACTTGTTGATTTGTCCACTGCTAGGTTTCCTTTGTCTCTTTTCTTTCTTTCAACTCCAGACCTTTGATCTCCTAATTTATGAAAAATTAGGTGTGTAAATCTTAAATGTATTAACCATTCCTAAATAGTTAATGCCATATTTTTTTAAAGACTTTGAAAGTTTAACGTCTACATATCAATCACATTTTGATTGTTTCATTTCAATTTTAACATCAGGCCCAAATAAATGTCAACATAGTGACACTCTTGCCTGAAGCCTCCACTTTCAGTTTCAGTTCAGACGATTCAGGAGTGTAAGATATGGCTCGGAGACAGAGTTAACCAGAGTTTGAAAGCAATCTGAAAAATCTGGAGTTTGTGAAGATGGTGTGTCAGGTGCGTCTCCTCAAATTACCTTCAAGGTAAGAGGTCTGTCGAGGACAAACCTACTGGCTTCCCAAACTAATGTAATGATCAGAGGAATAGCAAAAGTCCAGCCTCCAGCATAACTGCATTGCACAAAATATGCCCAAAAAACCGTCAATATTATTTTATATTTCAGACAAATAACTGAGGTATTGTTGGAAATTGTGCAGCCATTAGAAGTACATCACATTTCATTTCACTTTCAACCTAAATGTCAGAGTTACTGAAAACAAATGCAAATAGATTTCTGTGTTTATCGACCCGATGAGAGAGAAAGCACAGGAAAACAGATCAGTTATATAGATCAAAACGAGTCTGGGAAACTTGAATATTTTGTTTGCATACTTATGACTTGAAACTCCTTTCTGATTTTCAGCTGTGTAGCTATTTAAGGACATTTTAGTTATCTGTTCACTTTCTTATCTCCTTATATCCTTTCGTTTTATGGAAGTCAATGGGAGGAATGTTGTATTCCTTTTCAACTCTGTCCTTTTCTTCTCGTTTATAGAAGCTTCATTCAAACTTTAAGTGGGTCACTGTTCTTTATCACAAAATTTCCACTTTGCTATATCTTTTTTTTACACTTACCTATTTTTTCCAACATCACTCTGATACATGATAATATAAATGGTCGAGTGCATGCAGTGACATCACATTAAATGTCACATCACCTAACATATTCGGCCACACTTGCTAAAACCAACAATTGAAAGAGCAAATTAAAACTTTCACTTTTATATTGCAACTTTTTTAGGCTCATGTTGCATATGGCATTTCACAACTAAAGTCTCAGAGAGTCTAATCAGCCAATGGTTTAGCTGATTAGACTACAGCCTAGTTTATCGACAACACAGCTGCTCATTGATTGTCACTGAGGCATTAAGCTCGTCTAAACTACGCTGCTTCACAGCTAGTTTTGAAATATCATGTTGTATTGAGAAAAAAGCTTTTTCTTGTTCTAGTTAAGGAGCCCACACTCACTCATCTCGTTGATGAGAGACACCAGATTAGTAGCAGCGCTCTTTTTACTAAAACATTTGTGTTGCTGACATTGCCTTACATTTTTGAAGGTGTCTTTGTCATTTAATGGTGATTGAAGTGTAAATGGTCCACTGTTGCCTCCTATTATGATGCACTTTAAAGTGTTAGAATGTTTTAATTATTATTGTGTTATTTTGCAATATTTAATGATCTTTTCTGCAAAGAACTGGAAAAAGTAGACTATAATCGACTATCACATGTATATATTGCATAAATTTGTACAGAAAATTATTTAAAATAAGCACTTTGGCTTTTATTTTCCTAACTGCTTTATTAGCACTGGCTCTTGAATTACTGATTATTGTTTACTGACTCCAAAAAATGTTTTGTGGTGGAAAAACAAGGCGGATCTTTAGTGCATAAATGTTGCTTTGAAATCTTCTTTTATTTATTTAATTTCTACAACAGTCTTTGGGGAACTTGCATGCAAATGAGCAGCATTTGTTTATTTTGTGCCTACGCACCCAGAATCACATTGATTTCTGTCTGCAGGCAATCAATTACTAAAATTTCTGAAAGGAGAGCAACAAGCATGGGGTCAATGGTGTATTAGGAGCTTACACACACACACACACAACAACCACACACACATTTACTTCTGTGGCATTTCTTCACTACACAGACACATTTTCCTTTTATTATTATACCCAACTTTGATTTAGATTCGGACTTTTCATCTCATTTAGGAGGAGCTACAAGTAGATCTAGACTCCTGTGATCGTGTGGCCACGCCAAAGTCGGCAGAACATTCCAGCAGTGGCCAGCGATAGAAAATGAACACTTCTGATTAGCACCGCAGGGCCCTTTGTTGGAAGTATTTGATTAAGCAGTGAACTAAAGAGCAGCTCTGAGTGAGTCAGTCTTTCTCCATCAATCAGGTTTTACCACCCTATCATGAATTCTTGAGGTGTCCCACAGAGTCCGTCTGCCATTTCCGCATAATTAAAACTGCCCTGACTTCATCATGAGCAGCACTGTACTGAGCCCGCTATCCTAAGCGTATTTCTGAGACTGGAGTGCATGTGTTTAACTGTGAAACTGTTAATGACGCCACCATTGCTGCGCGAATCATAAAACCATCCCTGGTTCAGTCCACATAGTTTGTCAAAATAAATAAAAAATTCTAGAGGCATATGGTCCCTATCTCAGAGATTAAAACATCTATTAAAGTGCATGTGCGCTCACACACACACACGCAGCTGTTTTATGCGCTCGCCGCACCACAAACGTCCAGAATCGGCACGGAGTCACTGTCAAAGCCATGATTACTTTCGCTGGTTGTATCTGCTCACGTTTATGGAGCTAAAGAGTTTCTTTGCCTGCAGCTGTGCAGGAAAATATTACATTTATATTGATGACCTCTATAAACAGTCAGTATTGCTGGATGACGCATGCACACAGTTTCCAGTTTTTCCTCAGGCAATCTTTCTTAAGCTTAAATCTATTTTCAGACTGAAACAAAATGGCTGCTGAACCTCGCAGCGTCGGCATTAACAGATCGAAGGCACTTTCCTCTCCTTGAGCTGCTAGGCAGTGAACGGGTAAATTCGTTTAACGCAATATTTTGTGTGTTACTGGAAAAGTAAACCATTTCCCACGGCTTCACATGACTTACCTTGGACATTCCTTTAGTTATGACTAGCACAGGTAGGTACGGTTTCATCCGTTGAATTAATTAACAGGTCACTGGTGTGATTTTCCCACTCTTAAATGATCTGATTTCCTGATTTAACTGGTCGAGGAAAGAATCATTTCTCACTGGTAGTTTCTGCATCAATTAGCGACTCGGATGTAGACTGTGTCAAAACGAGAGCAGAGCCTGTGATACAGCTATATGATGATTTGGATTTAACTCATCATTTTTTAGAAATCGTTTCTTTTTTTTTTTAAATTTCATTCCATGAGGGGAAAAAATAGGGGAAGTCCTTTGATTTACTATCGCAGTTGCAGAATGTTTAAAGATTTACAGCATACCAATCAAAGTAGCAGAGGCCAAAACATGATTTTATGAAGCTTGACAAACCCTGGAGCATGCCACTGCATATAAGAGATGGACATATTACCCGCTGCTTTGTGAAGTCACATTTTGAAGCCATTTTTCTGTGACATTCTTAGCTTTTGGAAATCAGACACCAGGGTTCTGTGTTAAGGAGCCTTTATGGTCAATATATATTGTCTAGCTCAACGTAGCAATGCCCTAAATAATATCCTCCTTTTTACAGAGGCCATGAATCAAGCAAGCACTCTTATTTTATGTCTTATTTCATGGCAATAAGTGTAGCTCAGTGATAAAAGTTTAAATTGTTTGCAAATACATTTTGATAATATTCACTGAACATACTCTGATCATCTGACATGCCTGCTTCAGTTCAGATGGTAGCCTATATAAAGTATGACACGAATTCTATAATTATAGAAAGTGTGTCGTGGTTTTAGAGGTACAAATTAGGTTTTCCACTGTCTGCATGGTCACATCACCATGGAAGCATCTGTGATGCTAACGAGACTGGTGTCCTGGAGAGGGTCCACTAAAGGGACTGTGTCTGTGACAGTCTTGTTAGTCAGACATCAAACTGTAGAAGACATAAAAGTATGGTGGAGTAAAGAATTGCACAAAAGTAGGTCTCACTTACTTTAAGTTACAAAAGTGTGGAAGTTACTGTCTAGACGATGGCGAGATAATGCTGAGGAGAGAAAACTGTCACCACCAGATAGATCCAAACCACTGATACGTATGTGTTATAGATAAGAAATCAAATCAGCAGTCCTCTTACATCTTTAAGGCTTTTAAAGTTTAAAGCTGAAAGCACTTTCTTGTGCTGTCCTGTGTTCTTTTGAGGAGTTCGCAGCTGCCATGTAGCTGACTGAGTTTGCCTTGTCAAGCGCATTGTGAAGTGCCGAATCAAAGAACTGCTTTGTTTTATTGCATATCTGTCTCTCCAGAGGTGGAACGAGCAGAAGGAGAGTTAAAAGAAAGAACCTGAGACCCACATAGTACAATGATAGAGCTAATTTAGACATCCTGCCATGAAGGCTGCAAGATGGAAAGAGGGGATAAGGGATCAATGTGGATGAGAAAGCAAAAGAAAGAGAAAGCAGTAAACCGAGAGATGTACTGGAGTTATGCGGGACGAATGGATAGTGGACAAACTGAAGGACGTGGTAAATGTGGTCAGATACCACCAAGACAGCCTGTTCACTAGGCCAACAAAAAATGGCAAAATAGTACAAAAAGCAGACCAATGATGGGTAACATTACTTTTAAAAATAATAAGAAGATTAATGCAATTAAAAAAAAAAAACAATTTTGCTTCAGTGCTACTGAGAAAAATTATATTTTAAGTTAATTTTGTATTACCTTTATTAAACATTACTTTGCAGTTACTTGTCTAAGGAGCTTAGAAATAAAAGTGTCTGGACTTCTTTACGTTTCCTTGAAAATGTTTCACCTCTCATCCGAGAAGCTTCTTCAGTTCTAAGAGCAACTTGTGGAGAGTCCCAGATTTTAAGCCCTATGGGAGTGTCCCCAGGAGGGTCATGGACCCCCTATTAATCCCCTACCTAATCACAGGAGCCAAGGTGTGAAAACGGGTGTGGGTCACAATCACCCAAAGTTTTGGATGAACCCATTGTGGGACCTAGCCCCACCCTATCATGTGATTTCCTGAGGTCACATGGCCCAGGATGTGAGTGGGCGTTAAGGCGTCTGGGAAGGGATCTCAAAACTGGATTATAGATGGCAGACAGTTGGTGTCGTAAGCCACCGCCTCTGTTCAAAGATTGTCGTTCACAGTGGACATAGATGGCTTCTTTCACTCCTCTTTCAAACCATCTGTCCTCTCTGTCCAAAATGTGAATATTAGCATCCTCAAAAGAGTGACCTTTGTCAGCAAATGCTCTTAGAACTGAAGAAGCTTCTTGGATGAGAAGTGAAACGTCTTCAATGTCTTATATTGTGCAGTGTGTTGCCCACTGTCCATCTATCCATGAGTGTAATTACTTATATGAATAGTGGATTCATTGAGCCTAGTCTTAATGTTGTAAAAAGTAATGTTAAGTCAAGTGGCTTTATTGTTATTCCAACCATGTGCAGTGTTACAGTACACAGTGAAGCGAGACAATGTTCCTCCAAGACCATGGTGCTACATATGACATATAACAGACAATCAACACAGGAGTACAGGAAGTGCAATGTGCAAAGATTACAAAAAACCAAAACAAAGACAGTGCAACACCAGACAAAACAGAACAATACAGACACAAGACAGTGCAGACACACTGGAAGTAAGTTAATAATGCGGCCTACTGACAAAAGTAACTCTAAGTACTTCTATGTTACTAAAAACACCTCTTCGCCATTAGCTGGAGCATACTGACTACATTGTCCAAAAGTTGCACAGCCTAGAGTACATTTATTTCTGAGTGTATGGACTTTATTTCATTGCATGCCAACAACAAGCTTATTAATTTCCCCTGGAGTAACAATTTGAACTAAAAGCTAGCCAGGGATTTTCTTTTGTCTCACAAAGAAAATGACAAAGTAAAATGTACACGCTCACCTGTGAATATAAAATTCTTTGTAGTACTGTAAATATAAATGTATTAAGCTTATGGGCAGCTGATTGTGTGTTCAGCTTACTACCTTATTAGTGAGAAATGAATTATTGTAATTGCAAATTCCTGAATTACACTAAATACAGGAACAAATGGTCTATGTCACCTCAGCGTGTAATTAGATTTATTATTATTATTATTTTTTTGTTAGACATCAGAAAGTGCTTTCTGTGGGTAGCACAGTGGGCTCATCTCAACAAGGTTCTGGGTACAAATCCCCTCTTTGCATTGGAGCCAGTGTCGAGTTTGATTGTTCTCCCTATGCACGTTTCCTCCCACAGACCAGAGATATGCTCTGGTTGTTTTTAAATTAGCCGTAGGTGTGGATGTGAGAATATGTTGTGGTCTATCTATATAATTCCAACTGTACAGGGTGTACCCCACCTCTCATTCATGACAGCTAGGATACCCTCCACCTCCCCCCAGGACCAAAACTTGGATATTCGATCTCAGATCCATGTTTTCTTTTTTTTTCCATCCATGTCTTTTCTCAGCAGTGGGCATTTTTTCTTTCTTTCTTTTTTTTAAACTCACGTTTCTGAATTTCTATACAGGGATGGAGATTTTCTGAGAACAGCAGCTGACTTTTAGGACTAAATGACTTTTGAGAGTTAATAAACATATCAAAATGATTCAGCTCTTAAACTTTCCTCTCTAATTTCACATGATGTGAAACTGCAAAGTTCTAACTGTCAATGAGCAGTGAATGACTGTCGAGGTTGGGTTGACGTTGTGGCTGTTCCTCCTCTGTCAGCCCATCGCAGGAGCTGTGCCATCGGTTGCAAAGCCAACAAACTGTGCGCAAATCGTTTCTGCAGAAATAGCCTCATAGCAATTTTTTCTAACTACAGCATGTAAGACAGCTGCCCTGGTGCATAACTCCAAATCACAGTTTCACACACTAGAGAAAACCACAGAACGATGTATGCATTTATACACGTGGCACAGTAACAGTACTTTCATTAACACATCAACGACTCAGGACCTTACAACAAATATTGTTGTATGTTTTTCCACACACGTTATGTCGGCTGCTAAACGTAGATTTCAGCTTTGCATGGAGGAATAGTTTATAACGAATTACATTTCTAACACCCCTGTATCATAAACATACTACATACCGATTCTTTTTTGGCCTCCTCTGATTTATCTGAACTGCCACACTATTGTCAGAGAGAAAAACATGTGTAAAACCAGAGCTTATGCTTATAACATTAGTGCTTTACTCGTTCCCTAATTTTGAGCCCAAAGTTTGTGCTGCTCTTATTAGAACGCTGGTCATTAATGAAATGACGTAGCTGCATTTGCTTATAAATTTCTAATTCATAAATTTACCCCATTTCGATCTGGGCCACAGTGTGACAACACACTCAATCTAGAGTGATACCTGATGTGTGGCTCCTGCGAGGTTCGCACTACACATCTGATGGAGATGACAACACGGCAGCTGACCGCAAGTGGTTTCAGACCTGATCGCCATCTTTGAAGCGACCGTTCCAAGGGAGATCACATGGTAGCAATAATTTTGGTCACCTCGGTCTCCAACCACTCTTTAAACTAGTGTGACTGTAGCCTAGGTTAATAATCATAAATGCTGTACTAAAGATGCTTGCTAGTACACTGCAAAGTTTAATTCAGTGTTCTGCAGCACAGAAGATTAACTAGTGATTAAATAAAAAATAAAGTTATTATAATTTCTGCCTTTTAACCATAATATTCACTTAAAGTCAATTCAGGCTCTTTATAATGTGAGGTAAAGGCGCAAACCCCAACAATCAAGTGATCTGCTATGATCCCTGCGCATGCTGCAGTGGTATATACACATGTAGGGAGTGAAAAGAGGTGAGTGGAGAAGAAGTGCTCAGTGTATGACATGAAATCCTGCAGCAGTCTGAGCCCACAGCAGCATAACTAAGGGATAACCCCGAGACCCTGAATCATCTCTTAGTTATGCATACAATCACAATGCAGCAATCCATCTTGCCTTTTTTTTTTTCCCTTGTTGCAACATAAAATATTCAGAAATCAGGGGTATCTGTGACACAGTTCATTGTTGCTTGAGGAGCTGTGGCACAACCAGATGCCTTTGTGCTCTTGAATTCATCAAGATAGCAGCAACCTCCCTCTGTTCTCCACACAGCACAATACACCTCCATCAGGAAAGAATTGTGTTGTGAAAGGTGGGAGAAGACGGAAACAGCATAAATTGACTCTTTCACAATCAGCCCCCACAATCGAGGCATTAGACACTCCCCGTCTTGAGCTAGGGGGAAAAAAAATCTAAATATGTTATGATTAGAAAGGAGCGGATTCAGTCTGAGCGGACTTTAACATCATATGTTAAAATGTATATGAAGGATTCATCTTAACATATTACATTTATTTTGCTTTTTTAAATGTCTGTTTCCCCAGTACTGCAAACGGCCATCCCAGTCTCGCCAGGGAAACGTCTGCGAGTCCAGCTTTTCACACTGCAACATCACGACTACACCACCCAGAAGCTCCAGAGGCACAGTAAAACATCACAGGTATGACATTTAATTTCACATGCAGAGACATCCAGGCTTTATGTTGTACTCCCCCTCTGTTCACTGCAGGAAACGGTAATAATGCAGAATATAGCAACAATGGGCAACTTCAGTGTCCTTTCCTGTAATCAGCATAGACTCAGTGAAGAGAGAAATTGAATTATCCACATTACAGTGCAGACAAAGCTAATTGCTGATTTATAGAAGAATGATAGTAATTATAATTATAGCTATAAACACATTAATAAGCATATCCATAACAGTCATGAACACAGAGGAGATCAGACAGAGATAAAATCAGAAGAACACGAGCCAGCGCAGACGTGTATATCCCAGTCAGTCTTTCCTCACAGCGTTCAGTGGTGTGTCAGAGCTGCCTGGGTTTTTGGCATGTTCGTCAGCAGGAATACACTCAAACACTCGCATAGGAGTGTCTGCTTCTGAGAGTTCACATTCAAATCCTTGCCAAAGCTGTTTTTTTCTGTTACAGTACACATGAGCAAACACATTCACAGCACTTTGTAGGGAGCTCCTGCAGATTGAGTTTATACATTAGACCATTTGCCAGTATTTTCGGTAAACTAAGCACTGATTTAATAGCAGATTTCATGTCAGCGTGTGTGTGAAAAAGACTTTCAATTTATCGTTAAATCTAAACTCAACCCCTTTTAAACACTGACCCAGTTGGAAATCGTCAAACGTCATGTGTAATGCTTTTATTTTTGGCCTTCTCTCCACTATCGCATTTCAGTTAAAGGCATCCGCTTGTCAGTGCACACATGGATTTCTACCTGTTACTGCTAAGCAACTCCTGGAGCATCTGGGGGTTAATCTTCTTTTTTCAAGCGGATTCAAGCAGTAGTTGAGATGAGATTTTCCCAGACAAACCAGAAATAGGATCAGACAACCTCCCAACCACAAAGTCCACCTATCTAACCTTTTGGCTAAACTCCTGCAAGACTTCCCTCCCTCCTTTTTCTCTGTGTGTGGTTGTCTCTGTGAAGAAAAACACTACTTGGTTCCTCTTACCACAAATGATTTTATTAGCAACCAATCAGGGTTTATTTTTTTGCAACCTCATCAGCGCAGGGAGAGAGTTAGAGGCTATTGTCAGGATCCCAGATTGTTCTGGGACACCACAGTCTAAAATAGCCAGGAAAAAAAACAGCCCAAGACTAATTCAGTGTTGCGGGATTTATCTCATATAAAGGCCTTTATAGAAAACTCTGCCAGCACTATTAAATGTCTGACTGTAAGCTTCCAGTTGTTACAGCTAAGAAGCCCATTTTTAGAGGAAAATCTAGCCTTTAAAACTGCAGCGTTTTATGAATGAAAGCTTGAAATGGTGTTTGGACAAAAAAAAGAAAAAACTTTAAAGCTAAAATCAAAATACAAGAACAGCATGAAGAGGAAATTTGCTTCTTGAGTAAAGTAAGTTTCTTCAAAGGTGTTTTTTCCCCCTTTTTTCTTCTGATGAAACTGAACATATATCCTTTTTCTGCTACATGACCTTCTGTAGTAATCATTTTGGGGACCCTGGAACTTCAGCATGAGGAGCTTTTTATCTATTTTTAATTCTCACTTTTCACACTTTCATGCCAACATCACACAACTATAAAGATCGAGGCTTTGGTAGTGATCAACAGTGAATATTTAAGGTTCAGCCAGCAAATGGGGGTGGAGCCACTTGTGTGTGATTTTTATAACATGACGTAATCAGCATACACATGAAGTTAAAGATGATGAATGTGCTCAGAAAGAATGTTAGAAGCAAGAAGACGTGTCTTGGCTTTTTCACTTACGAGGTGAACCAGTGCTAAAAACAGAACGGAGAGGTGTTCCTGGGCCAGAAGAGCAAGAGCTTGCTGCAAAGCAATACTGTACATAGATGTTCTGCTAGGCCAAATAGCCAATTAACATGAACTGAAAAAGACTGATGAAGAATGCTTTAAGTCAAGTCTAATGTCATTTAAAAAACTGGTCTAAAATTGTAGACTTAAGCAAAAGCACACACGAGTTAAACCTGTGTAAAGTAGGATCAACATGGGAAGCAAGCAGCAGTGATGATGCAACCAATGTCAGTGGGAATTAGAACCTTGAGTACCAATGGATGAACTCACTGCTAGTAACCTGAAGTAGGCAAGTTTTAAGTTAAACTTTTCCCAAGTTCAAGGCAAGTAATTAAAGCAATGAAAAATGAGAGTTGACTGATATATGAGCGGCTGGTAAATAAATACACTGGAGGGTTACCAATGTAGCAACTGGAGCCGGAAATGAGCATTAGCAACACGCCAGCTGAAAGAAGCCAATCAAAATGAAACGTGATCAAAACGAAACTGTAAGAATCAATGTACGCTGCTAGCATGACATTACAGATTAACATGTCAGCACATGGAACTGCAAAAAACTAATTAAACAGCACAAATGCTCTTTTGAAATTAATTTTACTTCTTTTATTTTCCTCAGAAGCAGTTCCCTGTCTCACAGCCCCGACCAGAGAATTCGGGCAGCCCACTGGTCAGCTCCTCGCCGGACTCCACCCATACCCAAAGGAAGATTAAACCCAATTGGAGTTTCCAAGTATTCCAGCCCCGCCTACCAGCACCTTCAGGAAGTGGACTCGTCTGAGAAGGAGGCAGAAGCACAAAGAGGGTGAGAATTTACTGAAGGCAGTTACCTGCAAATTAAAAATGTTAATCTGCATAAAAGAAAAAATATATATACACTACCAGTCAAAAGTTTGGAAACACGTTCTCATTTAATGGTTTTTCTTTATTTTTACTACTAAAAACTGTAGATACATACTGAAGACATCAAATATATGAAGCAAGATATATGGAGTTATGTAGCAAAGAAAAAAATGATAAATAACTCAAAATATGTCTTATAATTAAGATTCCTCAAAGTAGCACTGGCCAGCCTTGGCCTTCTCTCAATGAGCTTCATGATGTCATCACCTGAAATGGTTTCACGTCACAGGTGTGCCTTGTCAGGGTTCATTTGTGGAATTCCTTGCCTTCTTAATGGGGTTGGGACCATCAGTTGTGTTGTGCAGAAGTCAGGTTCTTACACAGCTGACAGCCCTGTTTGACAACTGTTATGGCAAGAACCAATCAGCTAAGTAAAGAGAAATGACAGTCTATCATTACTTTAAGAAGTGCAGTAAATTCCTAATATTTCGAATGTCCCCCCAAGTGCAGTCGCAAAAACCATCAAGCGCTACGACAACACTGGCTCACATGAGGACCGCCCCAGGAAAGGAAGACCAGCCCCCACCAGCCTCAGAAATTGCAGATAAATGCCAAACAGAGTTCCAGTAGTAGACACATCTCTGCATCAACTGTTCAGAGGAGACTGCACGAATCCCGCTTTATGCTCAAATAGCTCCTAAGAAACCACGACTAAGGAAAAGCAACAAACAGAAGAGATTAGTCTGGGCCAAGAAACACAAAGAATGGACATGAGACCAGTGGAAATCTGTGCTTTGGTCCGATGAGTCCAAATTTGAGATCTTTGATTCCACCTGCCGTGTCTTTTCACAATGCAGAAAAGGTAAAGGGATGGTTTCTACATGCATGGTTCCTACCATGAAGGAGGAGGTGTGATGGTGTGGGGGTGCTTTGCTGGTGACACTGTTGGGGATTTATTCAAAACCTGAAGGCACACTGAACCAGCATAGCTACCACAGCATCCTGCAGCGACGTGCCATCTCATCTGGTTTGCGTTTAGTTGGACCATCATTTATTTTTCAACAGGACAATGAAGGAGAGTGATGGAGTGCTACACCAGAAGGCCTGGCCTCCACAGCCACCTGACCTAAACCCAATGGAGATGGTTGGAGATGAGATGGACCGCAGAGTGAAGGCAAAAGGACCAACAAGTGCTCAGCACCTCTGGGAACTCCTTGAAGCTCATCGAGAGAATGCCAAGAGTGTGCAAAGCAGTAATCAAAGCAAAGGGTGGCTATTTTGAAGAATCTAAAATATAAAACATGTTATGAGTTATGCTGTGTTTGGTTTTCTCCAAACAATGCACAGTGCATTATGGCCAGACATCTCCAGTTTAGTCCCATCTTTCCAAAGGACATTGTTCCAGAAGTCTTGTGGTTTGTTCAGACACTCATGTGCTGCTGTGTTCTTTTTAAAGAGAGAGGCTTTCTCCTGTCAGCCCTTTGAAACAAACATGTTCAGTTGTCTTCTAATTGTACCGTCATGAACTTTGACATTTAACATGTTAACTGAGGCCTGTAAAGTGTGGCAGTTTTTAGGTGTAAGGACTACTTCAGGATCGAGGATGGTTGGAGATTTTATTCACACCTCATTCTTGGGTTTGTTTGGGGTTTTTTAGATTTCTTCTATTCTGTATCTTCCAAATGCTGAGTCGTTTCAATAAAAAACCACTAACTGAAAAATGCACCCCCACCACAGACAAAGCTTTGGGTTTTCAAGAGCGAATATTTCAAAGTCAATTCTGTTTTTATATTTTTAAAAGCCAGCATATTTTTTGTTTTTTGTACTTCTTTTTCTCTCCTTCATCCATTTTGTTTTCCACTCTGCTGAGAAAAGATAAAAAGGAGATCACATTATGTCGTGGTCTGCAGCACTGTGGCACAAGTTCAACGGAAACATTTCACCTGGTGTTCGTGCTTTTAAGGACTAGGTTCAAACTGGACATCTGCATCTTTCTCTCCCTCCGTCTGTGTCCTTGCTCTGACTTCCTGTCGTACTCTGACTGTCAGGTAACTCACAGTATTCAAATGTAACCCTTCTGCGTTACATATCTTAGACGAAACTGTATGTGCTTAGCAGCCAGAGCGAATGATTAGCAGAAATTTATTTGGTGTGAAAGGTGCTGTGCTATGACCCATTTTTATTTGGGGGGGGGGTCATGAGTCACTGCTTTACCCACCTGGACTGGCTTCACTTCAGGCATTCAGGTCCCAACAGTCCCAGCTCAGGATTAATCTCTGCATGACCTACATGCATACTAAAATAAAGCGGCAGAGGAGATGGACACAGCTGGACAAAAAGCTCTCACTCGTATAAGAGCGTATAAAAATTCAGTGATGTGCATTGGAGGTGAGCTCCCCCTGCTCCTGAAGCTTTATTTACACGTCATTTGCATGAACATCACTAAAGAGCGACTCTTGAGATGCATAAGTGTGTCCTTAATCAAATGGCCCATTCAAATGGCCCTCGGATCAACTCAAGTGTTTCCTGCAAAGCCTGAAGTCCACCAGCAGAAATGAAAATGTCAAACATGAATTTAACAGAATCAGTTACTTATTTGTTAAATTAATTTAAATAATTATAGTTATTCTTATAGAATTCAGTTGTTTCATTAAAGGAATGCAGCAAACCCACTGTAATCACCACCAGAACTATTTCAGCTAGCTGTGGATTGATATAATGATGGCTAAAACAAGACAACTGACCCAGTTTGGTTAGGCTATGAAGTCTTTATTTCACAAGCAGTTTTCCTTTTTTGTTTTCAACATTTTCCAAACTTACAAGATGACTTTAAACAAATTGTACAGATCTGCTTCATAACCAGAAACTTGTAACAAGATATTTTACAGAGAATTCATCTCAATAAACGATAGGTAATGTCTATATGCAAGGACCAAGATTTATAGTCCAAGTCTTATTAACCAAATACGTTTGAGGAGACTGTTGATGCATGCTAGAGAGCCACTGCATTTGCTGAAGTGCAATCTTAAACCATCATTATTTATTTATTCTTCAACAACAACAGATAACACAGTAAGAGCTCTCAGCCCACCTATGGCTGTACTGGAATCCCCTTTAAAATTAACCATTGCTCCCACATGCTCAGTCAGCAGATTAATCAGTGGCTTCCTAGATTTAAAGTGAAGTAACTGTCTGGTCAGAACAAGTGCTCTCCAAGAACCAAAGTGACCACATGGGCTCAAGTGTTCTCTGATCGCAAAACCAATCAGCTCATATGTTAGCCCAAGGCTTCTGTGGTAGCTTAAATGTCTTCTGATAAGCCTGGTAGGGACTCTCTGATTGGTCCAAATAATTCCTTTTTTAAGCCCAAGTAGTCCGTGATAAACAAACCCTGGCCAACCAGACTTGGATTGGTCCAAATGTCATCTGCTTCAGCAAAGATTGATCTTGGTTATCAAAGGGCTCCCACTGGTTGTGATGTGTATTCAGCTTGATCTAGGTTTAAGCTTAAATTAGGTAAAGCATTAGTTTAGGCGGGCCAACATCAGACCATTCCCTTCTACACATGCAGTTAGCCATCACGTATGGGGCATAATATTTAAATGGAGGAGGAGGACCAGAAGAGGATGCTAGGGATAAGGTGAGATAGAGCCAGAGGAGCTGAAAGGATGAAAGAAGAAGAATCCGAGTGCCCGCATTTGCTGCACATCTAGAAGATGCTGTAGCTCTTCCTTTCATATACAGTATATGTTAGAATGTACAATAGTAATGACAGGTTAAAGACAAAGCCCACATAATGTCTGAATCCACTGGTACCGGCCAATCTACATTGACCATTCATGTGTGCTGCCTCCTGCATGCTCTGTGCAGGCACTGCTCCTCACCTAAATCACACAAAGTACTTATTGTAGTTTCATGATGCAGGCTACGTGTAAGGAAAGGATAACTGGGAAATATCCTGGGTTGATTGTTTCAAAGTAGTCCAATGTTCATGCTCAGAAAAACAAACAAACAGCAAAAAAAACAGCTTAAGTACCCTTCGGTGTTCAAATTTGGCTCAAATCCTTCTGCCCTTGTCCAGAGAGTATCCGTGCGCTCCACTGCACTGCATTCCAACTCCTTGTCATGGAAACACACTCGTGCATGCTTTCACAGATGCTGCATGAAAATCCCACATAGTTTGGGTAAGAACGCGTGACCAGGTTGTGGAAAATATACAGGAGGTCATGCTTACTCACGCGTACGCTTACTCAGTCTCACACTTAGTACTCACATGCTCAAACACATGTATTCAGACTGAGTCACTGACCTGCACGCACTCGCTCACCTACTCACTTATTCGCCATCTAATGTAAGATTTCACATAAGAGCAGGTGGACCGACAGACAGCAGCATCTCTCTCCCATAATACGGTTGTCTGGGTTGCCATGGAGACATTTGACCACTGCTGCATAGAGTCTGAGTGAGATAGAGAGGCATAAGCTCCGTGATACAAGTAGTTTCTTTTTTTAAAATGCAGTAACCTTTAAGAAAACAGCAGCAAAGAAGTAAAAAGTCATGAAAGAGAAGATAACGTGACAGTTTGGAAATGCTTTAAAGAAAGGCTGCTCGTTTCTTTTTCACACCTCTCTGAGAAACCTAGTGTTATCTCAACAAAATGGATGACGGGGAGACAGAATGTGCTGTGTTATAACTGCTATTTTAAGATAAAGTTGTCCCCGAAATGGCTGACAGAGAAGTTGCATGAATTTTTTTGTATTTTCCTTTTCTGTGGGACATGCTGGATTTTCCCTCCTCTCGATTTGTCGTATATGCACAACCTTCAATTAGATAAAACACTGCTTTTTTAAGTCTTGATGAGTAGGTGTGCACACCTACCTGCAAATACAAATGCACACATGCTCCTTCTTTGTACATTTCTCAGTGTTACAAGATGACTGCATCGTTTAACAAAAGGGATCGTATTCTGAATTTATCAACAAAAAGAGGGGACAAATTAAGAAATGATCTGTAGGGCAATGGATTAATGAAAATGACTGTTAACACTTGTACATGTAATGAGCTCCCATTAAAGATAAAAGGCTGGTCACTTATCTCACCTCACTTGCACACAATCTCTCTGTAATTCCCCCGTAGCTGTTCCCGCTTCGCTCCGGGGTCTATATTTGAACTGTGCTTCATAGACTTTTGCAATCTGATTGTGTTTCAGCCCATCAAAAGAGAGATTTGTCTGTGAATGTTATCTTGGGAATTAGCACCCTCGCATCATCCTCTCTTATCGCTTGCAGGATCCTCTCTGTGGGCCCACTAAACCTCCGCTGTGGTTTTCGGAGAGGTTTTCATGTCTCGGAAAAACACTGCGGAGATAAAACAAGGATGCGATTTCCTTTGAGTCTGAAAAGGCACCTTCTCCACCCACCGCTATTTTTGCACACTTTGATGGAGAGCGTAAGCGTGTGTGATGAGGGTATCATAAGGAAGAGGGACCCCAAGTTGAATCTGGATATGGCAGAAAAGGCTAGCCTTTGCAGAGGATTATGAATTATTACACAAAGATAATGAAGCTCTGCTCTAGATTACAGCTGGATTTAGACACTGATAATGCTGAGGGGAATGGTCAGTCCTGGAAAGAGGACGAAAGCGTTTATGTTCAAGAAAGACAGAATAGAGACTTGAAAATTTTTATCTTAACAAGACACAAGTGCTGTTGCACAAAAAAAATCCGACTTCTCCATACTTTTATGCATTTTCCATACAAACGTTTGCCATAATTGACACAAAGAAAGTAGAAGCTAAAGCTACAATGGAGATAAAAGTGTGGAATAACAATAGTGGTTTAATAAGCAGTTATTGCCTTTATTGAGCTGATACAGGCAGGTTAGTGCCCGCTTTCTGCATAAGTGAGATTTTTATATCTATATAAAGAAGACAAAAGAATCCTCTGATTGCAAAAAGATTGCGTACAAGTCTATGAGAAAATGACCCTACTTCTTACTCGATTTTTGGTGTCAGTACATATTTTACTAACATGTTTATGCTCTCAGTTATTACACCCAAGTATGAGCTTTTGCCTTGTAATGTATAGAGTTATTTACTAACTACAGCAGGTATATGCATTAGCATATGGGCATGGTGACAGCCAAAGTGTCAAACTTATTCTGTGATGCGTAGATCCGTCTTTTTGCACCTTATTGCTGACTAAATATTAGTTAAGTTTCATTTTTTCACCATTTAACTGTAAGCTAATAATCAATTTCTACTTGACAGTTCATGATTTCCATCCAGTGCCAGCATTTACAAACATATAAGGGTCTGTGTAAGTCATGTTTGTGGACTGTGATCCCTGAGTTCTGTCCCAGAGCTTCAGTTAGCAATCACAGGTTAGTTATCACAAATAATCATAATTTTATTTTAATATCTTCAACCATATGCTTTTCCTAACTATTACCAAGAGTTGTATTAGCCTAATATCAACTTTGTCCTTACAGCAACCAAATTTCAGGGTGCTCCAAACGACAATCTCTGACTGGTATCTCAGTCCCCCTTTCCCTCTCTTTCAAATTTTCTCACACATCTATAACCTCTGCATCTAAACTGCTATCTTCACATGAATATGAAAATGCAACAAGGCTTTTACATGTCTGTGTATTAGCAAATGTTCAACAGTATTGCTGTTGGAGTGGTGCAACAGGATAAGTGACAGCAGTGCATCTTTGCATCAAAAATAATCCAAAGTCAGACTTGAAATGAAACTGACACAAATACTGATGGTTTCTGTCTCTCTTGGCAGTCAGCTTTCACACCCCAAAGTTAAAACTGTTCTGTATTCTCACTGTGAGGAGGCTAAAAGCAGTGGCTCCTGTTACTTTGCTGTTTCACCACACCTTTTACTTTGAATGCTCTGACAACAAATAAATAAATAACGTTCCAGACAGCAGTGTTTTTCACTCCGTGAGCCGATCTCTGCCTGTAACCTGGTTTCTTGTGTTCATGTAAATGTCGCCACTGATTGTGAAAGAGTAGCGGGCACACAATGAAAGGTATAATTTGGCTAGGTTGAGCACGAGGACAAACAAGCTAAGGCTAACGGGAACAGACAGACTAAATCGGTAGAGCACAGAAATGGAGATGGACTGAAATATTGATTTACCCAGCAGCGCCATTTGAACATACAGTACTATACACGGGATGTTGAAAAGTAAAGCAGCACAAGTCAGAATTGTGAAAACATTTAAATCTGAGGCGTGAGAAAGAAGATGCAGGCGCTGAGAGTATTATGGTGCTGATTTAAAAACGTGAGTGCTGTTTTGCACTTCATGTGCACAAAAGCTTTTCAAAGTGAATGATCTTGACCTAAAACTGCTTTCTGCATTTTTTTTTTTTTTTTTAGGAAGAAAAATTAGCACACATGATGTGACTGCCTCAGTTGTCCTTGAGCAAAGCTCGCCACCTTAAACACACACTCTCCAACACATACACAGTCATTAAAATCAATAATTAAAAAATGAACTCTCTGTTACCTCTTTACTTATGTAAAGGAGTTGAGGGTTTTTTTGAGTGCGTGTGTGCAGACTTGGATATAAAGAGATGAAAGAAAAATGTCAGACTCATCTTCTTCCCCCTCCGCATCCGTGGTTAGCCTGTGAGATGGCAGAGGGCGGAGAGCTGCGCCTGTGTGTATTCTGTCAGGGCTTCAGTGTGGGAGTTTGAAAAAACGATTGAGTTGAAAACACACCCGAGACACAATGACTTCTCCAAGTGAAGTGTGGAAGTTTTTATCCAGCTGAATAACCTTCACTCCTTTCCTTTTTCTTTTTCTTTTTTGTCTCTGTCTTGTTTGTCTTCATTCCCCATTTTTCTTCTTCTCTAGTGTCCAAGTGCAGGGAGAGAACCAGTGCGATGACACCAGACAAGATGCCTTCCTACATATGCAAGCTCCTGTGATGGAGGCATTGTCGCCATCTCCTTGGAGAGGCTGCGTGGAGGTACGCGCACACCTTTGTCCTCCATCCGAGCACAACGAACCCAATCCCACCACCCGCAGCCTGAGAAGACCGGGACGCCGTCAAAGCCACTCCCCACCTCCCCCGTTTCGCTCCTGCTCTATCCCCATCATTCCATCTGTGCAGTGTCACCATGACAATGAGGTGTCTTGCATGCAAACCACCCCAGCAACCACAACGATGTCAGTCACCTGTGGGGCCACGCCTTGCAAGGAGGAGAAGAAAGAGAAGGCAGTGCACGCCGCGTTGTTTTCATCTTCCTGCTCATCTGCCATTGGACAGCAGCAGGATGAGGTGGCGCTGCTGCTCGAAGAGGCACAGGAGCAACTCAGGGCGTTGGCGTTGGCTCACAGGAAGCAGGAGGGGGGCGGAGTCGTCAACAGCACC